>JAYGXS010000009.1:270860-283656 GCA_036362985.1 Ligula intestinalis
AATCGCCTCCACTTCTTCTTCCTCTTCTGGGGAAAATGAAGGTAAAAAAAAGAGCTATACTCGTAAATGGTCAACCGGATCTCACTGGCCCATAGTCAGATCTGTTCGAATATAAAGAGTAAGATAAGGGCACTAGAGTGGTTCGTTTGGAGGGAGGGGAGTTGGGGAACAGACATGTAGTGACATTTTATTCTAATCATCGCTTTGATTGCATTCCTTTGGGGCATGTCCAGCATGCCTGTATCTTCTGCCTTCGAGCGTGCGCGTCCCTGATGGCATCTTACCGCAGGTTTACGTCAAAGACGTGCCCTTAACCATCCTCTGTCTAGCATGTCAACTTACGTCCCAAGACCGGTTCACAAAGGGCTTCTATGCAGGGATTGCTGACGATGAGATACGGCCGGTACCATCAACATTACGACATGGTTGCAGACACTCGGGCCCGGCGACTTTAACCACCGAAATGCGACTCTGGGCTCGGTCCGCTCAAAGGTGGAGTGCACTCGTCCAGTGTTTACTTACCTTTTCACAAACTTTACTCCTTCTGCATTTGATTACATGTTCATAACCGTCTGGTCGTCCACACCGGATCTTGTCTACTAGTTCATAACCATTTTATTGTGTTATCGGGCAGGAGTATTTCGTTAAATAAATACCTTTACGGCATGGTGCAGTGTTGGGATAAGTCGAGACATGATGGCAGTCAGATATCGTTCAAGTGTGGCAGACATACCGCATCAGTCCATTTAGATGTGGCGGTGTATAAATGCCCGATTGTTTTGGATTGGAGCCAGTGCGTCATAAACGCAAACCATCGTAGTATGCATCAAGATCGACGTGGCGGTCGGGCATGATTATCAAGCCTTGCGGAATCCATTTTTTGTATCATGTAAGCCATGATGATCACGTAGGTGGCGTCCCAAATGTAGTGGTGATAACACTCAAATTATTGCTATGAAGGACATTAGGTCACATTGGCAAATATTCAACCGTTGTTCGCTGATACAGGTCCTAGTACGTTAATCGGTGCAGCCAACGCAAACACAAAGATAACACATATACATTATGCGATAAACAGCGCTATTTGGTGTTCTGCGGTACCGGAGACTTTACGCGGTATAGGATTATTTGCAGGGATTATGCTAACTTCTTGATGACAGAGATTCCGAAATGACTGTGAATTAGTTACACTATTTCGGGAATTAATATCATGTGTAGTACGGAGTAGGTTTCGTGCTGGACTGGAACCACTGAATTTATTTGACAAAGATTTAAGGTTAACCATTAGACTTGACGAGATCATGAATGCAGACTACTTCCTTGGTGAGCAAATAATCACTAAAGCCGCTGGAAAATAATACAAGTAGAGCTTCATATTTGCGTTCCAGAATAGGAACGCCAACAGTTGCGCAGTATTTCTGCTGTGTTTTTTTGGTGGAAACTGGTTTCGATTTCGCAATCACAGAGTATTTTATATTCTCATGCTCGCAGATAAACTCATGTTCTGCATTCTAACCCTCCCACCCTGGCACAACTCTGCGTAACCTCAAGCTGCCCTTATAAACCCATATAAGTGAGGCCATAAAACACTTGCCACAACTGATTTTCTTTTTTGTCGTGTCCTTAATTAGAATACTGGGGATTTATGAAGACAAGACTCATCGTATTTGCACGCGTGCAGATGTGCAACATAAGGGAGGTCAAACTGTGCTTTGCGTGATCGATTAATTTCTAAACTCAGCACTACTGCTTTTACGTAATTTGTGGATATCCAATCATAACAGTCATTGACTCCAATTGGTTGTCTGCATACTACTTTTAACAGTGGGTCTTAAAGCAAAACTATATTTTCGTTACGCTAGTTTTGTCGGTTGTCATGTATTGTTGTCTATTGTTTGTGTTTCAGGCGTGTGCCTGTCCAAGCTTCGTTGGTAAGTCCAAGCAGTTTTTTTTTCAAAATTTTAAAAAAAATATAATGGGTAAATAAAAACAAGACAGTTTTTTTCACATCAGTAAAAGTTAAATAAGATAAATCCATTTTTTAAAACAAGGTACGCTTTGAAATTTTAAATAATGGCATCTGATTGTTTGGTTTCTTATTTTCTACATGATCAAAAAAATGGATATGCTGTCCAAAATGAAATGTCTATGCCAGCGTGGGAACGTTTTTCTTGCAGTTTGTTCGAATAAAAGCAATACCAATTACAGTTAAGCTTGATAAAGAAACAACGTATAATATTAAATCAAATTTGTCTCAGGAAACATCAGATAGTGAAAAATATTATGCATATGGTGTCTTTAAATGTTAATTGATAAGTTAGAAATAATTACTTACCATTAGAAGTATACGTTCTCCTCCTTGAATCGAACAATTACTACCCACATTTAATTTAAATTGCGAGAAGGAAATCTGTATATTAATTCAGGTAAGGATTTGTTATTAAGCATTTCTCGTATGAAAATGTGAGGTAGAACACATGGATTAAATATTTTAAACGAACGTTGTCCATCAAAAGATGGATTTCATTTCGTCATCAAGATTAAAGGAAACGTACCAAAATGTTGGGATGTATTTCCAGATGCCCAGCAAGCACTGCTTTACAGCTGATGATATTAACTGCATTGATGGTGATGAGCAAAGTCATATTAGGTTCTTATAGGCATTGCATATTAATGATAAGAGCTTCTCCACATAAAGCCTGCCCACAATTCCTTCTAATTTGAAACAAATATTAACCTTCATCAACAATAAATGACATTAATATAGCGGATATTATTATGATGTTTGGTGTATCACTCAGCGTAGAATTTTTCTTTTCTTTTTTGCAGGTAGAATATAAAACTAACATAGACTGGTCGCATAACTTTATAGGTACACCTGAGACGTTTAAGTCACTTCAACGGAGCTGATATGTGCACAGTGATACCTAAATTTTCAATTATTCATAGTTGTGATATCCCCTTATCCAGTTTTGGTATCAACAGATTTGGCAATCGGGGAATAAAATTGGTAAGAATGTCGGAAGTAAAAACTTTCCCCACAACAGTTGGGACTGACATTGTTTGCCCTTAGGCGACCACAAGAGGACTATTGGAAAACACTTTTAACATCATTTCTCATGTATGTTCAAAAAGGGTATTTTATGGCGAAATGACTGCTTGCCAGTCCACCCATACCTAAGAAATGTGAAAAACCAAGAAAATTCATGCTAGTCCACTCCAAAAGTTGACAGTCTAAAGTCGCTGTCCACAGCATCCTTACAGGTTTGACCTTAAGGGAACACCCTGAAGGTTGCTATCATTTCGCTGATTAGCTTTTTGTAGGCAAGAAAAAGAACCGCTCATTGGGGTGGCCGAATATCAGTTTTACGGTTGTTACGCTGAAGCCGCATGATATCATTTGGTCAGATATTTTCTGAGCATGATGATAATAATTTACCGACATCTGACAGCTGCTCCTTGACATTTGGCTTTTTTGCGGTTCGTGCAAGCTTTTAAGATAAAAGAAAGATATGGCTGCATGTTTAAGGGCTACCAAGGTCAGGACTGCCATCTGTATCCTCTGTTGCATCGAGTATCCCTGACTTGGTCGAACGCAGTTATGTGATCGGGAAAAATGCGGTTATTTGCACGCAAGTCCTTGCAGGAATCCGTAGAAAACAATGAGACATGCGCCAACAAGGATGATACATGCATAAATTGTACGATATTTTGTAGCTCGTGGGGGTCTGTCCAATGTGTATTGTAATTATCGTTTCCCCAAGCCACCACTTGAGGTCTTACTGGGTTCGGTGAAGGTTCATTAACTGCCACAATTTTCTTAACCGCGTCGGCTGCGGCCTGGATAATTGCGAGCCAATTATGCCCGCAGACCCAGGCCAAACTCCAAATTCAAGTGGCGTAAGCAGGCGGCTCACCGCTTCCGATACATCCCTCACTAACGCAAGAGCTCGCCAAACTTTTGGGCCAGTTGGATGTGGCTTCTTCTCTCATCTACGTGTGCATTGATTGACAAACTTTTGCAGCTTACCATTGGCAGTCAGTGCTCCTCGAAGGTGTTTTAATTCAGCACTTTGTTTTCCAATTCGCTGCAATTCGTGTCCACAGTAAAGTACTCTTACACAGCTGCGTTTGCGACTGATCAGTTTGTTGTTGTTGAAGGTCCGTGTAAACATAGTGTTGGCCGTTTTCCTGAACACTTTTGTCTTGAGGCCACTACCATCTTTTCAGCGAAAGGAAACATGCAGGAAGGCCAGCTGGTTGTTTTCTACTTCGTCCATCGTATTTGTTTACAAATGCATGCTGTGTGCTGGCCAAGTCCTTTTTTAATATTTGGTGTGAAAATTTGTCCTTTTCCTTAAATGCCTCTCTTTGCGTAACCATTTTTGCTGCATTTAGGTAACCTTTTTAATGCATGGTCAGTTAGAAACCAATGTCCAATGGAAAAGGGCCTGCTAGACCTCCCTGTATTTGTGGAAAAAAGTCTGAAAGGATTGTTTCCAATGCGCTTCGAAGGAGGGGAAAAATCAGATCAACCTTTCCAATTTCGAATGGATAATCTCGCAGAAGTAGGAACGGCAAATTGCGATGATGCAATTCATATAACGGAAGGACAGTTATTCAAATTCCAATGCTGGGTAAAATTTGAACGAATTTCAATTAGTTATTTTAGGAAGGTAAGCCGCCTTTCTTTTAAAAAATCCATTAATACGAATTCTTGAAACACTCTCTAGCTCTTTCTTAACCATATTTTTTCCTTTAATTTTGTAGATATCAAAGTACGCTAGCAGTGCAGGTTACCTTCAAACAACTACAATAATAAGTACTTTTAGTGCTTTCACATGTTTTTGCAGAGGCCAGCGTTATTTATTTGTACGACAGAACTCTACCAAACAGTCTGCGTTTGACTAATATCAGATTTCCTCATCTCTCAGAAACTATTCAGCAGGCCATGCATGGAAAGGACGATGATAGAGCGACTCACTGGGGCATGAATGTACTTTCAAAACTGGGACAGTACATTCAGGCAGCCTTTTACCGCAGTACCACCGTGTATTGTACAGCTAACTGAATATGCACGGAACAACATGGACTATACCAGCAGAAAACTTTTCTTAGTGAACTCCGTTCTATTGATTAAGCTTATCTGTAAATTTTCAACAAGCGTTTTAAATTTTATAAAATTTAAATTTCCTGTCATTGTGTTTACCTTCTCCACATATGTGGTATGAAACTGGCTGTTTTTTCTTTACTGTTGTTAGTTTAAAAAAATCCATTTTTGATCATATTTTTCACTGGTGTGCGGTGATCAAATTCAAATTTGTGTTTACCTGCCCACAATTTTTCTTCGTGAACTATGGTAGGAAAAAAATTTTTGAAAGTTCGAACAACGAGAATATCGTAACGAAATTCACGACTAGATGCGGTTACCTGTTTTTTTCCTCAATTACACATTCACTGCCAATACAAGCGAACATGCAAATCCCAGCAAGTTATTTTAAAGAATATGCCTCGATCGCTGGAACAATTCAGTTCGACATCAGTCGCAAATTCCTCATCACAGCTACAATTGCAGTTGCTAAAAGACTTTCGATCGGCCTGTTGAGACGCACTGCAGCAAACGGGAAGATAAATTAGCGTAAGATCAATAACTTTCATGAGTTTTCAGAGAAAAATGGCTGTCCGCGTAACTTCGATAACCGACTTGGATCCTCAGGAAGCTTCGATTGTGGGCTGCATTCCTGTACAATACGAAGAAGATAAGTTTTATTGGCTTCTCCTCGCTTTTCCTCATTGGACTGCATATAATTCTCGAATTTCAGTCTTTCGTCTGCGTTTAGGTTGTCAAATATTGATTCACGTTAGAATAAGTGACGCCAAAGTTCTTCCATCCTTACGCGGATGCTTTCCAGTCATTATTGGCAAATCTTCTTAAGGTATCACTGGTGATAACCGTGCAACTTCTCCGCATTGCTCTTCAGTGTAAAGTTGGGAACGCGTTTACCTCGACAGGTATCTCGATAAAGGTGGCCGGTGTATTCGCCTCCACAAGTTTGTTGTTTATTCTTAGTTACCCATTGAGCGCATATAACACCGCGGGATCTTTGGTTTGATTTAACTTTGCAAAATTTCCCATTGAAAATATCACAAGATAAATTGTCGAACATACATTTTTTTTCGATAAATTTTCGTCATGCCTTTACATTTATATGGTATGAATAAACTATGGTGGTTGGTGGATGGATGAAGTGGTCTCGTTGTCACTGTGGGGAGGAGGGGGAGGAAAGGGGGTGGGGGGGTATGTTGGAGGAGTTGAGATCAGGGTGTAAATGTGTAGACGGCCTGGCGTCCAGGACCGCCGATAAGGTGTGCGTGGCTGGACTTGGGACTTGGTCGTATCTGCGGGGGCTCGTTTCCGAGGCCTGTGGCCGCTGTGGGTGGCCGTGTTACCTAGCAGCAGACCTTGATGATTTTGGCCACTGTTTAAAAACTGATATGAACAGTTAACTAGTGTAGACTTAAAGTGTTTCATACTCTCCGCTGACACTGGCTGAAGGTCACGTGTTTGATTAAGCAAGTTTTCAAACTGTGTTTGTAGAACTAGCTGGTTTGGTTTCTGGCGAGGAAAGCAAAATTTTGGACCCAGTGATAAAGCCTTGAAAAAACCTCGCTAGAACCCTTATTATAGGGTCCGTAATTGTGCTGTCCCCGCCAGAAACCAAACCAGCTAGTTCTACAAACACAGTTTGAAAACTTTCTTAATCAAACACATGACATTCACCCAGTGTCAGCGGAGAGTATGAAACACTTTAAGTCTACACTGGTTAACTGTTCATTTCAGTACTTAAACAGTGGCCAACATCATCAATGTCTGCTGACGAAAGCCCACATGGAGAAATTAAGACCTCCGACAAAACAAGGAGATCCTATTAACGAGGCCAGGTAAGGGAATGGGCGTTGTCCTAATGGATAGAACAGACTAAATTGCGAAAATGCAATCAATTTTGTCAGACGAACAAAAATGTAGCACGACAGAAAAGGATAAAGATCGCACGGATGAGGTTGAAACCCAGCTAACTGATTGTCTGAAAAGACTTCAAAAGGACGGCGTCATAAGCGAAAATGACTCAGAGCGTCTTCGTCCCGTTGACATGCACATACTTCGACTATACGAATAGCCTAAGATTCCCAAAAATGGCGTGCCCGTTCGTCTTATCCTAGAATGAGAAACTTGCCATACCATGCTACAGTAAAATGGCTAGCAGACAAGGTGAAACCTATACAGAGTCAAATAGCATCTTACAGCCTCCAAGACACCTTTGAATTCGTGGAAGGCGTGAAAGATCTTGATGTGAACGGGATGATGGTGTTCTCACTGGATGTCTCGTCCCTATTCACGAACGTGCCGCTCACAGAAACAGCAGACTACATGTGTGAATTCATTACCTTGACGCAGCAGAACATAGGAATGGCGGTAACTGCACTTTAGTAATTATTGCTAAAATGCACCTTGAAAGCACAATTCCTATTTGACAATAACCTGTACGGACAATTGGACGGAGTAGCTTTGGGCTCGACCCTGGGTCCACTTCTAGCAAATATATGCTTTAGCAAGCCAAAAGCTACGCAAATTATCCGCCAGACAAATAATCTTGCGTACTATAAACGGTACGTAGATGACATATTTGTAGTTGCATCAGATCAAACCAACTTATCAACGCTAATGCATACAGTAAATTGGGCGCACAAATCGATAAAATTTACCCTAGGAGAAGAACAATCTGGATCGCTTCCATTCCTTGATGTGCTTCTGAGTAAAATAGCCGATGGGAGCATTCAACGTAGGGTATATCGCAAGATGATGTGGTCAGGGCAATACATCAATTTCGCTAGTTTTGTACCGTTGAACTTCAAACGCAATCGAGTACAGTTATTGAGGCAAAAAGCGAAGAGGATTTGCTCGACTGATAGCATTGATGATAAGCTTAATATTATTGAAGTCGTGTTTCGAAAAAATGGGTATCCTTGTCATGGGTGAAAGGCTGCCAAAGCCCTCAGTATTAACAGTGGAAAAGAAACGAATCTTCATCAGAGTCCCATTTCAAGGGGACAGAAGAAGCGAACTACTTATTAGGCGCCTGAGTCAAGCCGTAGCAACTATCATCCCAGCATCCAACGCCCATGTATTGTTCTCGAGAACTCCCATCCTATACGGAGAGATTAAAAATAAACTGCCAGGCCAGACCACATCAATTTGCATATATTCATTTACCTGTTCCTGTGGGGCAAGATATATTGGTCGCACGAGCCGGCGCTTGTCCAAAATATTAAGGGAACATATACCTGAATGGTATGGGAAGGGTCAATTTAAAGGTGTAAACAGTTCAATCTTAGCGCACCTGGTAGATTCAAACCGTCGCTTGGATGCTAAATAGGCCTACCGTGTTCTTTACAAAGTGCCTTCAAGCTACTCAAAACTCCTCGGACAGCGTATGTTGGCGACGGCAGAGACGGCCGCCATCACGCTACGCAGACCGCTGCTATGTGCCCAAAAAAATTCGTCGCGGCGCCCCAGTTGCCATGGGCGAAACTGGGTAACACGGCCACCCACAGCGGACCACAGGCCTCGGACACGGGCCCCCCGCAGAGATGACCAAGTCCCAAGTCCAGCCACGCACAGCTTATCGGAGGACCTGGACGCCGGGCCGTCTAGACATTGACACTCTGATCTCAAATTTCCCAACTTCCACCCCCACTTCCCTTTTTCCTCTCCTCCCCACCGTGACAACGAGAACACTTCATCTGTCTATAAATATTAGTCCAGAAGCCAAAAAAAATCATTTAGACGCCCGCTAATGTATCAAATATTAGGCGCTCTGAATATTTATGCTTTCCTTATTAAAAAGATGCAACGGAAGAGGATCCTTCTTTGGGAGAAGTTTATTACAAGTCTGATTTGAAGATGGTTTTGTCTACACATTTTTGGAGAATGGACATTCTGGCTCAAGTTTTCGACTCTATTTGGTCCTTTCATGTTTATGCCTATTCTAACAATAATGTTTGTGTCACTATGTCTGTCGCTTGCCGCCTCTTCAGTCTCCTCCTCTGTTAGTCTCCTGTCTGTCGCCGTGTCGCCCCCTTGTGTGTTTGTTCTGCGGCCCTGTTTGACACCATGACTGATGCTCGGAATAAGCATGTTGGCTGTGGCGGTGGTTGACCGCTCGCTAATGCGGCTTGCACTGGTGTCACACCCCCATGTGTTCATCTCGTCGCCTCCCGCGGTGACTCGAGTGGTTTCCGGCATTCGCACGTTGGCCACGATTATGGCTATTCACGTGCTCATCTCAAGTGTGTCGGTTTCGGCCTCGTGAACTTTCGTCCATGGTCCCCCATCGCGTCCGGACATATTTTCGGGGCCGTTTTTCGATACCTCGTCCGTCCCCGGATAATAAGTTTCCTAAAACAGCATGAAGAACCAGTAAATATATGCGGAGGTTAAATTAACAGTCGGTTGACATCCAGACCTCTTTAATTTGCATTGACGTTTGACTGACAGCTCGCCCCACAAGTTGAAGTGAGTCAAAGTTGATGTCGTACTCAACCGTTGCAACATGCGTTCCTAACCCCTGCATTCACGTTTAAATGGTTGGCCGGTTTCTCCAAATTAATTGCAGGTCCCGCAGCTGCACAGAATTCAGTAAAACAAGCCTTACTTCTCCTGTTCAGGTATTGGGCCATTCGGCCGCATTACTGGTTGTCAGATAGTGTATGCAAGCTTTTGGTCAATTACTATTCCAAGAGACGCGAGAGTTCTAGCCACAGCTTCGACAAGGTTTTTCATGTATGGAATGCCCAACCACGACCTTCATAAGCAGGGTTCCTCTGTTTGTGTTTTGGGAACCATTCGAGCCACAACCCTATCCATCCGGATTATAATAAACCTCTTCTGATCATCTCTCCTATTTGTTCTGATGTGACACCCGGGATTCGAATTGTTAGCACTTTTACTAAAAAGCTGTCTCCATCGGATACGTGAATATGTCTATGCTAAATTGACATATGCAATTGCCAATGCAAGCGAACATGCAAATCTCAGGAAGTACGAACAAAAATGAAGACGACTCGATTTCTGCGACTTATTTTCACCTAACTATTAGATATTTCTCGAAGATTTTTCATCATATACAGGTCGTGTGTGCCAAGGAGATTTGCCTTATAGGACAATTAAAATGCAAGCCTGTTCAAAAAATCGATACTGTTGGATGTGAGTGCTATTTCGCTTAGTCAGGCCTTTGTTGATATCGTGGACTGTCGTATCCCAAAATTGTGATATGCTCCGGTCAAATCAATTCTTAGGATCAAACATGGGTTGCGCAAATCGTTAAACACAGTCAAGGAAAACCTGGAGTCGTCTATAAAATTTTGTGCAATTGTGGGCAAACCAACTATGTAGGAGAAACTGGCAGACTATCTAAGACGCACATTGTTGAAAATGATGCTACAGTGCGGCGAAATGATGGATATTCTCAAGTTGCAGCTCATTCGGCAAGACACACATTCAAATTTGACGACACCGAAAGTATCGCCAGAGCTGACAGTCGAGTAAGCCGAGAATTAATTGAGCCATGGTTAATAGACGTCCATTCTATCAAAAAGTTCACTGATATGCCCGAACCAAATTTGGTGCTTTGATTCAATTTGGCCATAGAAAATCGTCATTTGCAGAACAGAAAGGCAAACATATCATCCTTCGCCTGACGTTACAAATCAGCACTTCCATCAAACGGTTATCGATTTTTCGAACACGTTTATATTTTAATTGTCTTATGTGGAAACACTACAGTGCACACAGGAATATTATCTCATGCTGCGTTTTATGTATGTCTCTGGTGATAAGTCCTCTGTGGATATGGAAATGTCAGGCGAATAAAACTATTGTTTCAGCGATCTTTTCGTTTTCTTACCAAGTGTAATTTCGACAGCAACTTTTCATGAAGTTCTTGCCGCAAATATGCTAATTTAAGTAACATACACGTTAAAGACCCATTGCGGGTTCACATACCGCATAATGCTGCACGTGTTTTTTTCACAAAAGTGTCAATAAAATTAACTTAATCTGCCAAAACAACTTAATATTTATGTAATTGTTTAATAGTTTGCCATTTCAAGCACCACCCTGCTGGGGATAAGCTGGCTCCTGTAACTACGTGTGTGCGCCTCAAACTCACGGCCCATAAATTGAAAGATCCGCCAAAATAATAACTGTGACTGGTAAACATCTCGACTTTCTGCCTGACAGACAGGAGCGGTTAAAAGGCCAGCTACAATCATGACCTATATCTGCTGCCAAAAAGACGCTGAAGTTTGCCATGCGCAGTCTCTTCAGTAAGTAATAATAAAAACGCACAATTGCGCAACTAAACAGTCAAGCGAAACAAAAGAGAATGACAGTAGAATTAATCAGCTACTAAAGAGGTTTAAAAAAATATTCTCGTTAATACAAGGTAAATGATCCTTTGACAATATGTTTGTACGAAAAATGTAAAAAATGCACTCCTATGTAAATTATTCTATTCCCGCGTCAGACTTAATAGGAACTGGCAGTTAGGGAAAACTATGGGGACATTGATGTCAGCACTTTCTTAATAGCAATATGAATCATAATAAATTGTAATTAAAGGCCCACGGGATTTTCAAGACATACATATTAACCTTAATAATGAGTTCTTAAGCGCTTTTTTCTAGCTAGCTGGCTGGTTTGCTCATAGTCTTACAGTCAGCCATACACGGTTTAATAAGAAGATTACTGTAACTGGTAGGCTTTTGACAGATCGCATTTATTCGATGATCCAGCGTCGGATTTATGTGTAGTTCTTCTTTCAGAAAATTATTTCAAAATTGGAATGGGAAAATTTGATTACATTCTGACTCCTTCTAGGAAAAATAAAACATTATGACCAGTCCTGAAATTAACTTGCCTAAGTTTGTAAATGCTTGATTGTTTCTCGCATACAAGCGAGTACGCATCTACAAGAATGCCGATACGCATGAACAGCTGTGCGCTTAAACGACATTAACGGCATAGCAATTTTTTCACTGAATTTAGTGCAAAAGAATGTGACAGGATAAGAAAGCATAATTTTTTAAACATAAATTTTGTTCTGGTTTCTGAAAATTAATCTGATATTTTCAAGCTTGGCTTCAAATCAAATTGATCAACTGTGCAGGATATAGTCTAATTCTGAAAGGGATTATTATTCCATTTTTTATGGAATTCGTCTGCAGCACATTATATGTTTGCAAACATTTTTTTCTGTCATACATTATAGCACAGGAAACACAATTTAGCCAAAATTAGTGCATATTACGCTTCATAACTTTAAAAAAGATGGCCGTTTTCCAAACCCAAGCCCTTCTGGTACTTATTTCCACTCCGTTGAGCAAAATACTCTGTCCGGATATTTGCTAAAGTACCAGGAAAAATTTCGTCACGCAAATGTTTTGCAAAAGTTGCCATAATATACATCGCAGTAGTTTTCAGTAGGTGTGCTTTCCTAAGGCTCCGTTCTATGTTAAGAAAAAAGAGCAGAATGCAGAATGTCAATCACAATTTCCATAAAACAAATGATATCTTACCTAACTCATTTCAGTGTTTTATGCCGAAATTCATTGAGGAGTCTTCAAGATTACGTAAGCCAGATAATTCCACCACACGAACTTTGTTTAGTTCGGAAGTCTATTCGATCGGTGTTCGCACATTCCTGAGTGAATATATACCCGATCAGCAGTGACAGCA
>JAYGXS010000009.1:308790-327587 GCA_036362985.1 Ligula intestinalis
AAAAACATGTTTTTTTCTGATGACTGAATGCGAGATCTCTAGCAAAGGTTTCTTCCTTATAACGTCGACCACACCTGCTTCGTATACGCATGGTTGGGGTAGGTGTAGGGGGAGAGGAGCAAAGTTTAACCTTCGCATTGGCGCTTAACAGGAGATATGAGTGCCTCCAGTAAAAGACATTAACAATTCCTTGCCACGATATTTTTCAAAGGGATTCAAAATTTAGAAATTAGGTCAATCAGAGTTAAAAATATTTAAATGCAAAAACTGGAAAACTAATTCTGTGGGAATTTATCGAGCAAAATAATGAGAAGATTATGCAGGGAAACTGGAGAAAATATCGTTCGTTTGTGGTCTGAATCACAGTGCAATGGTCACCATTCAACTTTTGCTACATCTCATAGTTGTTGCTTGAGTGCCTTATTGAGGATTAACGTCTAATGAAATGTATCTCATGCTTCAGACCATGCTCGAAACGAGAAAATGGCTGATGCTGTTTTAGTAGAATACTCCAAATTCAAAGGGGTATGGTGAGCCCAAATAACTGTTTATTAAATAATGCAGAGGAATTTGTGCTGAGGAACAAGAGTTGTCAATGATCCCTGTCCTTTTTGAATAGTTATCAGTCAGATTTACGCAAACAGGAAGGATTGCCTATTTAATTGCACATCAATTAATTCAAGTGTAGGCTTACTCATAAGCATCATTATCAGTATAAGTATATTGAGTGATATGTAACAAAACTCATTGATTTTCCGAAACACACAGTGATCGAAGTCTTAAAAATTATATTAAGCCCTGCTATGAAGATTTTTGGAAAAAAAACAGTAAAAACCTTTTTCCCGTTTTGTTTAAACGTCACATTCGACTTTGCACATAACCAAACCTTGCAATACATGTCACCGCAAAGGGGAATTAAAGAAGGTTTTCATGTTTGACAGTAATGTGAAAAATATACTTTTTTAAACAATAGCTTCCGCTTAACCATTATTTAGAAACGGAACAGACAAAAGAATGAAAAATATTTCAATAAATGGTCTGTGACCTGTTTTTTGTGCATACGCACGTTTATTACGGAGCTTAAAATAAATATTTTTAAGCGAAAAGTAATCCGTTATAATGAGAAATTTATTTTTTTTATCCACAGTCAAATTGAATCATTTTTTTTCAGGTAAATTAAAAGGAATTGTCAAAAGTCTCCTATTTCCATGCGAGATTATCTTGAAAAATGTTAACATACGCAGAAGTTCGTTAGCTAAATCTATCCAAAAAAACTCTTTTTAAAAAGGTGACCTATTATGGAAACCTTTTTTTATTAATCGTAGGAATAACAATATGCGTGGTATCTACGATCGAGCAGGAGAAGGACGGCACACTGGCTTTCCTAGACGTGCTTCTACACAGGCCGGCAGATGGTTCCATTCAAAGGTCCATCTACCGGAAAACCACATGGAAAGGGCAAAACATGCACTTTCTGAGTTTCGTTCCAATCCAGAGGAAAAGAAACTTGGTATTTTGCCTTTTCAGTAGAGCTGCTAGAATCTGTTCCACGGATACGATCGATGAAGAGATGTGTTTTCTCAAGAAAGTGTTTCTTGGAAATTGCTATCCTGAGAAATTCATCGATAAGTATAGCAAACGCAGAGAAGAAAATTCGACTGAAATATCCGTGGCAAAAAAGCCAGTGAGCATCTTTCTCCCCTTCAAGGGTGATAATGTGTCCAACTTGATCAAGCGAAGGCTTAGATGCACGATTGAAAGAACCTACCCCGCCTCCAAATTGTTGTACATAAGCACAACAACGGCTATCCCAGTAAGGCCAACCAAAGACACTCTGCCAATGCACGCCACCTCAAACTGCGTTTACGAGTTTACCTGTAGTTGTGGATGCAAATACATCGGGCGCACGCAAAGGCAGTTGGCAACAAGGTCAGCTGAGCATATGCTGAAGTGGCTGTTCAGGGCGGAAAACAAAATACCAAAGAGCTCAATCACTAAGCACTTAGTGGATACTGGCCATATAGTTGACCAAAAGACCGCGTTTAAAGTCGTACTTCGAGCTGCGACCGGACGTCTCCTATGATTTGCCGAGGCCGCTGCGATACGCAGAGGAAAACCAGAACTCTGTAAACAGCTGGATCCTGTGATCAACCTCGCATTGCCGTGGTGACGATCCCCCTCCCCCCTCCACTATGATCGACTGCTGCCCCGTTCTTTGCCCCCTCCCCCTTAATTACATTTCACAGGCTTTCACTGTTACCTGAACAGCCTTGCTGTGATAATTACCTGCCCCCTCCTCTAACCCTCACTATGCACCCACATTTTTGGCTTATGTTTCACACCCTATTTACCTATTAAGCTTCACTCTTCTAATTGTACAGCTAATTTACTATATTAGCAGGCAATGACCGTTTGCAGATGAATTAGAGGTCGTGAAATTGTATGACGTCAATAAATTCTGCTCAACTTGTGATCCTCGCCCTTTTTAAACTTCTACCGGGAAAAAAAATATTTCAAAATTATTGTTGCTTGGCAGTGAGCTCAACTTGTGATCCTCGCCCTTTTCAAACCATTTTCTTATAAAACTAAAAACCTATGGTCCTCACCTTATATCGGCACTGTACAATATGGAGTATGTCCTTTACCGCGTGCTTATGTTTGACAAAATTTACATGTCAACGTAGTTCCTTGATTAAAATTTATCGAAAAGCTGTAGACCCAAAGGAGTTTGCGATACGGTACTTGCTACTTAATCTGTCTTTCTGACTTAGTTATGGGTTTTGCCTCTAAGTGTAACTAAGGATCGTTTGCTTACATTTACCTAAATAAAGATTAAAACGAAACTCTTTCCCTTCAGGTTTTCTTCCCAAAGCCAAAATGCTTCGCGTGAAATAAATGAGTTTCTCAACTGTTAACGATAAACTTAATGTCAAAACAAGACCGACTTGTCATGGACTCATTCAAATTGTGATAGATGCAAACCTTGCGCACATTTGTGCAAAAAACTTTATTTTTCAGGGGATATTCTCACGAATTACTAGGGGAATCTCAATTTTGTTTTGACTTAAGCTAAATCAGCTTTTTTTATTTGCAGAGAATTTAATTTTTGATCGCGTTATATATCAGGATATTTAAGGTCTTAAGGCGTAGACCGAAATTTTAAGTGGATATTCGTGTTGAAACCCGTCACCTCTTTTGAAATATACACATGCTGCCATCAGACAGTTGTAAGTAGTAAAAATGATTCCAAATTATACCACACAAACAGCTAAAGTACTTGCTTAAAGGCCCCGACGCATGTTTCGCACGTATTCTGCTGCTGTTTGACACAGCTGCGAGAGATTCGGCTCATCGGTGGGTCGTTCGACTCTATCTATCTGCTTTCTTGTTGATAGATTACTTTTGAACGTTCAGGTTGTAAATATCCAGATAAATTAATTGTGATCGCGGTATGGATCAGTATATTTAAGATCGTTAGGCGTAGAACGGAAACGTTAGTGCACATTCGAGTTAAAGCCCATCAACCCATGTGAAATATTCACATGCTGCCATTAAACATTTGCAAGTAGTATAAATTGACGCTGTTAATTACCATGCGAACAGACTATGTATTTGATAAAAGGCCAAGACACGCGTTTTACCCTTATTCAGCCCGTGCTTGTTTACAATTGGTTAATTTTTATTAAGCAACTCTGCTTAAATCTCCCTAAATACTTATCTAAGACCGTCATTTTTTCTGGTTTTTCAGCCGATTACATATTTGATGAAAGTTTTCGACTTAGGGATTTAACAAAAATTTGAGTTTGTTCATTTATTATTTGGGTTGACTTGAGGCGCAAAATGTTTTTAATAGGATAAAAATTCCGTTCAGGTCTGTATACAAGGAGAAAATATAGGCGGAAGTGGATGAAATTCGACGATTTTCGATATCCAAGGAGTTTTCTACGCTATTAAACGCTGCGGAAAACTGTTTCTTGTTTGTTGATGTTGCCCTATAAAAGAACATTTATGAAGAGCAGGCACATTTTAATTATATCAGTGTACGCAACGGAACATTTTGTTTTCCGTCTATGAAATTGAGGTAAGCGTATGCACGAGATACAGCACTGTCGTCGAGATAAGATTGATTAATTTAGTTAAAAAATGTTTGTCCTACATATGTGTTACATTTGTGGCCATAAATGTTTGCCCAACAGACCCGGTAAGAGAGGAGGAGCATGCACAACCATGTCCAGGAAAAGTCAGGTCCTAGGATCACCAACATGGCCAGGAGACGAGAAAAGTGTCCACCTGAACAACCAGCCTTACCCTCCTTGCAGGCCAGAACTAGTAAAGTCACACGGAAAGGGACCAGAGAAAAGCTAAGGGAGACAGAGGATACAGCGTCTGCGACGAAAAATCTGCGATCCGATGCATAGAACAAAATAAAAATTACGGTTGTCGCGGAAAATGATACGAGGGTGCAGACTTACAGCTAAGGTCCCCATAGTTGGCCAATCAGCCACAGTTGAGGTGAGTTTAAACAATCTAGCAGAAGACAACAATAAGTCGACTTGATAATCCCTTAATGTCCAGAATGCCGTGAAATAAGATAGGAATGTGCCTTAATTTAGAGTTCAGGCCCCCAAAGTTGCCACAGTTGAGGCAGCAGCAACATCGGCTAGCCCGAGCTCCAGGTTCACAGGAGAAAATGAGGCTTGTACTGTACTTTTGAACTGCATTCGTCGATAGGGTAGTCGAAAGAAGGACGCAAGTTTCATAATAAACGGACTACGTAAATCGAACGCAATCACTCCGATGGACCGGCATTCCGCAGACGGTAAGCGCTTTGGTGCATTTTTTCCCAAAAATATATTTGAATCTATAAGGGCAGACAAAAGTAATGCCAGAAAATCATTCTACTCAAGTAGTCATTTTTATAGTACATTTTCTGCCTTGGCGGTCAGATGGAAGCTCGTTAAAAATCCGGCATCCTGTAAGTTCTACAATATGTTGAGATTAGGCGGTATGCTCATCTCGTTTACAACCATCTGCAATAAATATGATCCAATCGAACACTTATTTCAGAATTCCAGCAGCCACTGCATGAGATAGTGAATCTACTGTATGCATGATCGTTTATTTAGGTATCCGTAAAATTCGCCAGTAATTTAAGCAATTTCCACCTTTAAGTGATATTCTGCAAAACGACATTTGATAATGGACATGTTTAAAATATTTTTTTAATTGTAAATTATTGCACATGTAAAGTCATATGTGCATTGATCCTCCACGAGAATGATTATTATTTCCTTAGTAACTGCTTTTACCGAATGCAGTTGACGCACATGTTCATATGAAATTTTGCGCGAAAGTTAGCATCCTAAAGTGACTTAACTATATCAGCAGCATAATGCACTGTTTTCGTCTGAAATAATACCTTAAGATATTTCTATAAAAGCGTCATGTGTTAGAATGTGTAAAGTTGCTAATCTTTAGCATATCTGCTAAACAAAACCAGAATTTCAATTGCTATGATTCAATTGCCAACTTATTAGCCCGGTATGTGAACGAATGACAACGTCCAACTCCGGGCGGTTCCACTTGGTAGCAAGTTCCCTTAACAATTGTATTTACTAGCCTACTGGTACTTAACAATTTTCTCAAAAAACTACATTTTTTCCTTGATTCTCTTTTATTTCAGAGGGCCCACTTAGTTGTCATCGGTATGTTTGTGACAACACGGAAAATTAATTACATGCTTCGTTGAGAATACGCATCATCAATAAATAAACGCATTTCATTGGAACATCTTCTGTTATCACCTTTCCCTGTCTGGATGAGGAGAAAATGTAGAGTTAAGTCCCTGTAACCTGTTGGAGTCTATATCCCCTGTCGCGCAGTCGAGCCTAGGCCCACGTCTCAATTTTACCACGGAAAGGGAGATTAGAATGCCAACACTGTACTACGTGAGACCAAGTCGCTCTCACGTTAGTGTACTGATAGTGTGACCAGAGTTTTTGCATGAACTTATTATCATTGGCCATTCCTATGTCTGATTGTGCATAACGGCAAGGGACATGAAGCGTGAAATCAGCCGAAAATTTTGTTGTGGCATATACGGTCACTGTATTGAAGCTTGTGCTTGTTGGTATTTAAAATAGCCTTTGTTTGGTAATTGTGACATGAGCTTTTCTCTTTAGAGAGAGTTCTCAGTGCAATCAATAATTTTCGGTCACCGAATAATTGTGGTTTGTTTTATTGGCAGTAGAGTAACCGGAAGCTGGTAGACATTAAGTTGGCGCCAAACCATTGATCATAGTCCCAAAAATGGAACTGGCATTGAGGAAGGACACATGAAACATCAATATTCTTTTCAACTGTTTGATAAACACAAAAGACAAAAAATGCGTATATTATGAAAGCTTTAAACCTGAGCAACTCTTGTAGTACTAGGCGAAATTGCAAGATGGACTTTTACTGAAGTGAAATACGAGACCCGTAATTTTAATTCAATTGCGGAAATTAAAGTTCCTTGAAAATGCAAAAAAGTTTGAAAAGTAAAACTGGAAAGATAATGGAGAACCTAATTGCCAGTTCAGGCATATGAGTTATCATTTTACAGCAAAAGGAGGTAGTTTTTTTGCTGAACAAAAGCAATAAAAACGTAGATGGGTATACATTTGGTAAAACAACGTGCTGCATAGGCATCATAAGTAAACCCAACTTCAGTATATATCCGGAGTGCATTTATTATGTCAGTCATTGAACGTAGTGGTACTGTGCATGATAGTGACTGTAACCATGTGACAATGCCATTGTAGAGACAAAGCAGTATGTATAATCACGTATTTTCTAGCAAAAATAGAAATGAGTTTGGTCTCTTTTAACCGGATACTTTCGTGGCCTGTATCGGTCCCCCATACCAGCTGAAATGTTTAAGTTGTGGAATCGTAATTGACATGTTTTTTAATAGCTTGTTGTGGATCAATTACTATGGCTGTCTGTTTTTTAACAAGTCACATGGGGACTTACTTGTCCAACATCGCCAGTCACCTTATATGATGGACGAGCTTATGTGTGATCACACAGGTTAAAAACTGTATTATGCGATGTACATTAAAAAAATGAATATATACTGTTTTTTACCAGAATGGTGTGAAATGCCAGCCTCGTTACTGAAAAGCAGGGCTTTGGCTACACGAATGCCTCCCCACTATGCAGATCCGAATCCCAACGAGGCCACAAAAGTTTAATGATTAGGCCTATCATGGTTCAGTTACTGTCTTGGCAACAGAAGGGTCTCCAAATGACAATTCTGGGAAGACTGAATCAATTGAAACAACTTTAATGAATTCAAATGAATTTGCATTAGGCATTTCAAGCGCCGCGTACATATGCCAGCCATTAAGGTGCAAAATTGAGGATTTGTCAAGTATTTGCTATGAAAATAATAATTTACTGGCTACCGCCAGAAAATAAGGCAGAATTATCGATTTCCTACGAGCATGCACGTGGTACTGATGTTAGTTCGATTTATTTATTGATTGTCGGTTTACAGCCAATTTTTACATTGGGTTAATTAGTAACTCACGTGTTGAGCGCCTTCCGAAACATCGAAAACAGGAAAAAACCTATATCAACTGCATCCATACGGGACGCATACTCTGTAAGTCAAACTGACAAATGATTTCGCTGTTCTAAAATTATTCAGAAAGTGAAGTAGCTGCGTTTTCATTAGTTATTCTATATGATTCATATACAATACTGTATTTCCAGACGATTCCGTTTCCAGTTGGATGCACTGTGACTTCACCCTCGAATATATTGCGTCTATTGAATCCATACCTGTTCCCTTCTCCACACTCATTAAGATGACATAATTATCCTCTCGGACTTGTTTAGTTTCTCGCTACGGAAACTCGATATTTCTTGTCGCTGTCCTATTACTCATAAAAATAATAAAAGTACATAGATATTAGACTACCTTACGTCTACTTTAATAATAATAATAATAATTTGTATATTTAAGGCCCAAGGGGCCCTGTCGTTACAAACTTAGTGCTATCGTGAAAATAAAAATAAAATGATAAGCAGTGAACTCTTATAAATAATTGTCATCGGCAGTAAAAAAAACTCCTAGATCGGTGCATGACTTCAGCGGGCCACCGAGTTCAAAAAAAGTTTAGGAGAAAAAACTGCCTTAATAGGTAAAAGGGTTTGATGTGGTTAGTTTGGGACCTGATGTTGAGGGTTCGGGACGTTTATGGTCATGGGAAAAAATAATATATCGTTGAGTTAGGAAGGGGTCATCCGGAAGGCAGGAGAAGGCAGTAGAAGTCAAGGAAACATCATCGAGTTGCGACTCACCAGATTCCAGAGCCAATCGCGAAGACCACAGCGAAGGTTGCAAAAACGGAGAAGAATTCGCAGCCCTTGGAAGTGATGCTTGACTCTGCAGAGGGAAATGCTAACATATTTAGAAACCGAGAAGAAGAAGAAGACTCGATCGCTGGGACAATATGTTTATTCGCCTGACGTTTCGATATCCGTCGCGGATTCGTCATCAGAGATATGAGTAGCAGAGTCGCTGGAGACTGGAGTCGCTGGTTTTCCAACACCACAAACCGAAATTCTGGGCTCGGTATGTGGATGACACCTTCGTCGTCATCGAACGGGATCAGGTGCTCACGTTCAAGGAACGTCTCAACAGCATCTTCCCGGACATCCAATTTACGATGGAGGAAGAAGAGAACAACCAGCTGGCTTTTCTTGATGTCCTCGTTTGTCGAAAAGATTGTTGTGGTCTAAAGACTAAAGTTTTCAGGAAAGCGACAAACACGATGCAAGTACTGAATTACAACAGCAACCACCCAATCAGCCACAAACGCAGTTGCGTAAAAACACTCTATCGGCGTGTTGAGACGCACTGCAGCGAAGAAGAAGACAAAGTTGCCGAGATAGAATACCTCCGACGGGTGTTCAGAGAAAATGGCTACCCGCGCAACTTTGTCAACCAGTGCTTGCGCAAACGAACTGGCCAACAAAAGCGCACCGACCCCAAGATTTGGCGTTCGATCCCGTATGTCAAAAACGTATCGGAATCAGTCGGCCGCCTTCTCGCACCACTTGGAGTTGGAGTCGCACACAGGCCGGAGGCAACCATAAGGCGTCAGATAATGAAGCCGAAAGACCCACTGCCACGGCAAGAAACATCTGGGGTCGTCTACAGGATCTGGTGCAGTTGCGGTCAAAGCAACTATGTCGGAGAAACTGGTAGACTTCTCAAGACGCGAATTAACGAACACGCGGCTGCAGTACGGCGAAATGATGCCAATTCTCAAGTTGCGGCTCATTCGACGAGACCCGGCCACACCTTCAAATTTGATGAGGCCGAAATTCTCGCAAGAGGTGACAATCGGGTGAGCCGAGAACTACTTGAGTCATGGTTCACGGGCCCCCAATCCATCAACAAGTGCAACGATTTGCCCAATCCATATTCAATCCTGAGATTCAATGTGGCCAAAGCAAGCCGTCACTTGAGGAATGGGCAGGCCACCGCCTTATCGTACGCCAACACCGGGGAGCCAGACGGCCGAGCAATCATCATGCCCGAGCTCACCGCCCGTGACGAAAGTTCAACAGGTCAGAGCCCGCGTGCCGTCCAACAAGCAGTCCAAGCACAAGAAGGCAATTAACGTTAATTGTCGCTGTGTGCTTGCAGTAATGACTGTGTCCTATAAATACTGCAAACGTCTGTGCATACTTTACCTTTCTGCTACTCATATCTCTGATGACGAATCCGCGACGGATATCGAAACGTCAGGCGAATAAACATATTGTCCCAGCGATCGAGTCTTCTTCTTCTTCTCAATTGCTTCCTGGGACACGGATGTTCGCTTGTATTGGCATATTTAGAAACCATTTTAGTTTCCTGTGAAGAGCTTCAAATGCCAGGAGGACCCTTTTCAAAATCTACAACTTGCGTGTTTGGAAAGGAAACAGACAGTAACTACTTTATTTCCTCTAAATTTAAATTCTTATATAATTTGCCTTTAAAAATCGACAGTGTAGAAGACAGTCTAATATCGAGAGGAAGGTTGTTCCAAATAAAAGCATATTTGGAGGTAAAAAAGCGAGAACGGTTAGATGTGGAGCTACGGGGTGGTAAAATTATCATGGAAGAGTTACGAGTGGCGTAAGGTCGGTCAACTGGAAGGAGAGCGTTAATTTGTGGGAGATTAGGACTATTGTCCACGCGAAACAGAAAGCATAGACCAGCTTCGAGTCTTCTTATCCAAAGAAATTTCATGTTTGCTAATTGACATCTATCTGTATAACACATACCAGACCCAGAAACAGAAAATATTTTACGAGTGAAAACTCGCTGAACCTTTTCAATCTTACTACGGTCATGCTGGGTCATGAGGCCAAAAAGCGGGCAGCAGTATTCTAGTATAGGAAGAACAAACATGCGGTATAGTTTTAACTTCATTTCTGGAAGGAAAAAGTTATGCGATATAAACCCCCACATATCTGTGCGGCCTTGGCAGAAATTCGATCTGCATGAGGTGATAATGCAAGCTTATTCGTGTAAGTAAGACCCAAATCCTTTATCGTAGATCTTTCTAACAGTGGACTATTTTGGAAGATAATGGGTCCAGGAAGCCTTGCGGGACCAAAACTCAAGAAACTACATTTTGATGGAGAAAACTCCATCTGCCATGTTGCGCTCCAACTTGAGAGAGTTCGCAAGTCTGCGTTAACTTTATCGACACACGTACTGGCCGTGTCCTTAGAAAATGAGTAAATACACTTAAGGTCATCAGCATAAATGATATTTTCCGAATTATTTAGCACTGTTGAAATTTCATTTATGTAAAGAATGAATAGGAGGTGACCTAAAACCATGCCTTGTAATACACCACTCGTGATTGGCTGAGGCATCGAGTAGCTTTTGCCTACTAAGACCTTCTGGCTGCGGTTAGACAGGTAGGAGGCAATGAAATCGAGGAGTGGAGGCCTGATGTCTAGGGCTTCCAGTTTCACTAAAAGGCGCCTATGAGGCACCTTGTCAAAAGCTTTAGTAAGGTCAAAGTAAATCACGATGACTGATTGCTGTTCATTACGAAGTGAAGTAACCAGGTTAAGGAATGCCAAGTGGCAGGTTTCGCATGATCTTCCAGGTAGAAATCCATGCTGTGAGGCACTTAATAGTTTATTTTCTACACAAAAATCGAGAATTTGATTTAAAATGATCTTTTCCAGAAGTTTAGCTAGGGCCGGGGTTTTATGAACACCTCGGTAGTTATTTACGTCCGAACGAGATCCTGACTTGAAGACTGGAAGAATAATAGACGTCTTCCATGAGTCAGGAAAGAAACCGTTCAGAAGATAAGCTGCGAATAGATAACTTAGCAATCGGGGGAAGCTGAATACTCTCTTGATAAGTGAATTTAGAAGGCCGTCAGTTCCCGAGGAGTGCGAGTTTTTTAGACGGATAATGTGCTTACGAATTACTTCTATGGAGAAATCTATGGTACTGATAGTATTGACTGAGCATGGCTGAAACGACAGGACCGGTTCAGATTCCGTCGTAAGGTGTTTTGCAAAGAACGCATTGAACAGTTTAGCCTTCTCAGACTTATCTTGCACAAAGTTTTTATTTTCGTTCAGTAAGGGGGGGATTTCGTGACCTCGTTTAGCGGAGGACCGACGGCGAAACAGTTGGGCAATCGATTTTGCAGAGTTTAACTCGCTGAGTGCGCAAGATTTCCTATGTTTGTCACGTGTAAGACGAATCTTAGACGCTAATTCGAAAATCTCTGCGATTCTAAGGTGCACCGATAATGAACTAGTAGACTGATCTTTCAACTGTCTTTGCAATTTCTTCAGTCTAGACATTAGAAAATGAGGAACGGTGGGGTCCGAAGTATAAGGATTAACAATTTTGATCGGCACAAATTCCAAAATGCTATTTGAAATTGCCGTCATTAAGTCACCGAGAATTGTTACACTGTTCGTGGAGGAAAGCTCCTGCCAGTCTAGTGAGTCCATAAAGTTGTTAATTAAACTAATATCAGCTAGGTCAAACGCACGGTAGGTACGAGTGGTGCTAGCCTTTTTCGTAGAAGCAAGCGGAAGGCAACAATGGATCAAAGTATGGTCACTTGGGAAGAGGTTCTGATTATAGTCAACAAAAAGGGGGAAAATGTCATTCGTGAAAATTAAATCTAAAATATACTGATCCCTGGTTGGGGAACAGACAAACTGAGAACAGTTTGAAAAATTGATGGTATCTAGGAAGGGCTGAAATCTGGATGGACAACAGTTCAATGACCAATCAATTTCGGTAAAGTTGAAATCCCCTGCGATAACTTTAGCATCAAAGGCGGACTCCGAAATCAGCCTAAATATTTCGCAAAGCTTTTCATCATCTTCCGATGATGAGATAGGTGGACTATAAATGCATCTTATAATCGCCTTTTGAAGGGGAGACAGGATAATGGATGCAAAGCAGTAATTTCCCCGAGAATGACTCAGCATCTAGGTTGAAGGGGAAATGCTTAAAAATAGCTTTAATATAGAGAAGACAACCGCCACCACGTTTACTAGGGCGGTCTTGACGGTAGAAAGCATACTTGTCTATTATGAGTAAAGCATCAGAAATTAGTGGATGGGTCCACGACTCTGTAATGCATATAACATCTGGCTTCAGCTCGAACGCAATAGCTCTAAGTTGAGCCATCTACTTTAAAACAGATCTTGCATTAAGCAGGATGATATCTACTGAAGCTTGAGTAATCGAACTAGGGTTATCTTTATTTAGCAATAAAAATTTGAAGGTGGGTAATTTGGTTGGAAGTTTGGAGAATAGCCATCGACTGGAGCAGGACAATTAACATAAGAAAGCTGAAGGGGATAGCTGAAAGCTGCAGGTAGACAGCTCTGTGAGATCGATGGGCCATAGGGATACGTGCCGTGGTGAGTTTGCTGATAGTTACCGTGAAATTGGGAAAACCAAGACGGGAAAGAGAGGCTGGAGGGTGAGGTAAGGTAACTATGAGGATTAAGCGGTGGAAAGCCTGGCCCAGTATGATACTTGTGATAAGTAGGGTAACTTATATGTTTGTTAGCTTCCTGTTGTAAAGGCTTAGTTAGTGTTTGGGAAGGCTGCATGCTCGCGGTTGAGTTCCGGATCCCACCATTTCGACGACCTGAATTGGGTGCTTTAATAGAAGGTTTGGGAGGACTCTGATCGAGTATCGAAGCTGTTGGTCTACCTGACGTAGAAGGCTTTTCGAAATTTCTAGGAGGGCTACCAGAATTACTAGCTATGGCAATTGGGGAAGCATTAAAGTTGGAAGTAGACGGGGATGTCTGGTGACTTGAGGGGGATGAGACAGTTGCTGTACTGGGGAGCAGTAATCTAGGTTTGGCAGGAATAAAAGTACATGGCTCGCTAGGCTTCCTAGGGCTACGACCAGGAACTTGAGCCGGTTGCGGTGAAATTACTATTTTATTCGAAGAACTTGACGCTATTCTTCGCTCCATTGGAGTGAGATCATGACAGAGGAAATACATTGCATTTCTCAGATATTTGGAAACAAGCTCTTGCTGTTCAAAAATGGCGTCTATTTCAATGGGTGAAAATAGCTTGACTAAAATGGGTGGCTTTTTACTGCGAGATGACAGTTTTATAGCCTCTGCTATTTTATAGTTAAATCCACAGGAGCAGAGGAAATGCATTGCAACGTCCATTGGCCTTATTGATTTCGGCACGTTTTTCAGAATAAAATTGTACGACCTTTTTTGTCTATCCTGTGACTCACTTGCGACCAAATTAACGAGACTATCTAAACGTTTGCATTCCTGAGAGGAAACTGCAGCGATATTCCCATCTTATAGGGTCCCAAGGATTGAGAGAACTGACCCAAATTTCAACATAAACTCGCTGCAATTTTTCATTGCAGACAAATCTATTTGCTCGGCAGTCAGATCAGGCTGAATACTGATGTCAGGCTGAAGACTGATATCAGTAATGATGTTTGCCTTTCGCAGACACCTCTTGGGTCTGGAATTATGTGGCTTCCTACTGAATGAAAGTGTAGCCTTCATACTTTTCGAAGCAACAAGTAGACTTATCACGAAAACAGTTGGGAATTCAGAATAAACTAACTGTTCAAGCTTATATAAGTTGCTGAAAGCTAAACAGATGGTTAACGGAATGCTAGGTTAGCAAGCAGAGACCAAACCAACAAAAGGAATGGAAGCAGATTTTTCAAGCGTAAGAACTGGTACTTACGGATAATTTATATAAGAAAACGAAAGACTAATAGTCGTATCTTCTCTTAGATAAACCGATTTATATAAGACTGATGACTTAGCTGAAATTTCGAAACCAGCGCTCGACCTCGACCTTGACTTTACAGCCTGACCGGTGGTCATATGTATAATTTAGCTGGTTTTTGAACTATTTTTTCAATTTTAATTGGCAAGTATACTGCTGCGGCAGAACAACGTTGAACCGACTCGATCGGGATTTCGATAACGAGCCACAGACAGATAATAATTTACATAGAGGCTCTCATTTGTAGATATCATCGATTGTGGTCCCTATTTCTCTGCACTCCGAAAATAAAAAAGTAGCATTTATTTCCTAAAGTGTATAAGGTAAATGAATGCAAAAAAATTCTGCATTTCCACTTCTTTAAAGTCGTCCAGTATAATTGCGCGTTGGCGCAAGCGATGCCCTTTTACTTCCATCCTAATACTGATGACTGTAGAGCGAAAGCAAAATGAATAGCGGAATAACACGAACCGCGCCGATCACCTCGCGTATTCCTTTCCTAGCATCTTGTCCAATAATCGAAATAAAGAAAAAATCAAAATTGATAATTTTTATCTAAATTTCGGATAACCACAGCCTATGATGAGCCAGGTCATCTTATGCAACCATCTTCAGCATAACAATGTATAACACTTAGTGCCTTATTTAATTTATCGACCTCAGGCTTACCATAATTTAGTTCAGCCGTAAATACTATAGTGAAAGTGTTTACGGTCTTCTAGATGCAAACGTTAGGGAAAAATAATTGCAGTTCTGCCAAAAGGAATTGCTCTTCAGAGCGGAACTTCTACTTCTTGTTGGAAGGAATTGCACATACTGCCTATTTGCAAGCATAGCCGATCGGCGTCATTTGACAACTTTAGGCCAACAAAAATCCACTTCCCGAAATCTCGAAGATCTTAGAGTCCTTGATCAAAGCAAAGACTATACTACACTTGACATTAAACAGCCTGCTTAGCGCAGCTCAAGATGGCTTTCTCGAGAAACGATCTTTTGACACCAGCCAGCTATCTTTCTTTGATTATGTGCTACAATCTGGAGACAGTGGCTTTGTCCCTTATACCATCTTTTTTGATTTTTTTAAGGCCTTTAATCGGTTCGATCGTAACCTCCTCCTGCTGACTGACCTCTTTCGGCGTAGATGACAAGCTTCTGAACGTAATATATTCCT
Source organism: Ligula intestinalis (assembly GCA_036362985.1). Lineage (NCBI taxonomy): Eukaryota > Metazoa > Platyhelminthes > Cestoda > Diphyllobothriidea > Diphyllobothriidae > Ligula > Ligula intestinalis. The sequence goes on from JAYGXS010000009.1 coordinate 324,291, forward strand.
ATTTGGATGCTCGAACACAGCAAGTTAACATTTTCAATGTAAACTCCAACTCCACGCATGTGGGAGTGGAGATATACAGGGTAGTGTACTGCGTCCACTCCGTACTAGCGCTGCTACTATTTTGCCATTTTATGAACGACTTTCCAGATTTTATTTCACTATGGTAGACCTTTTATGTACGCTGATGATTTGAAAGTCGCTTATCGATATACACCAGCAGATCGCAACATCATGCTCGAGCTGATAAAAAAGGATCTTCAGGCTTTTGCCAAATGGTGTTGCACATGGCGCCTCACCCTCTCATGGCACACATTTGCTGTCATGGTTGTAAAAGACACCAACCAGAGTGAAGCAAAGATGGTCACAAACTTAATTTCCTAAGTGTTATCAAGGATTAAGGCATATACTTTAATAATTCTCTCAATCCGTCAGAGTAATGTGCCCTGATAGGCTCGAAAGCACGCCAAACCACCGGATTTATCCTTAGAAATTTTAAGACCATCAAGGGTAGAAGTAGCCTAAAAAATGTGTACGTAAGACCAGTTTTAAATACTGCTCGCCCCTATTCAGTCTTCTGCGCACTAGTAAATGGAAGAAAATACGATCGGTGCAGCACTTCTTCCCTAAAAGAGTTTTCAATACCGAACACCGTAACTCAGCCTTCCAAGCAAGGTGTGAACTTATATAGCTGGATCCTCTGTGGCATCGTAGAGTTAAGAAGGTTTTTTTACTGTCTACACTTTTGACTGAAAAAACCTTTAATCCTTTGAGTACAAGAAGGCAGCTCAAGGCCTCTCGGTACGTTAGTCATCGAGATGGGCTTTTATTTCTTCCTATGGCACGCACAGTGCAATTCTTTGCAGTAAACGCCATATCAAACTGGAGTAAGCTGCCCAGAAGTTTAAAAACCCAGCATAGCTATCCTATTTTTGAGATGGCTTTCACAAGTTTTCTAAATTCAGGCCATTTTTCACGAATTTTGGGTGCTGACTTGGTGGAAACTCTCTTTCACTCTGATGGCTTTCGTTGACTTTGTACCCTGCCAGGCCTCATGCTAAAGATAAAGCTGCTGAAGCTGCGGCCCGCAATCGGCTAAAAATTCAGCCGCTAAGGCGCGACTTTTGCCAACAAACATTTGAGGAAGACTAAAAACAGTGTGTTCTTGTGCTTACCCTCTCTATCCTGAACTAACGTCCCTGAAAAATATGCTGATGTGTCAACTAAGTTTACAACTGTACATATATAACGTTTGTATCGTACATTAGAAGTTACTTCTTTACTTAAAACAAACTCCCTATCTTGCTCAGTATTGAGAAAACACAAAATGGAAATAAAACCAACACTAGTTGCAAAAGAGGGAGTTTGTTTTAGGTATTTTCCTGTTTTCGAGGTTTTTGAAGGCGTCCAAGAGGTTTTGTACCAACTCTTTATAATTGCCTGTACACTGGCATAATAAACATTTATATAATGAACAGTACAGGTCCAAGAACACAGCCTTGGTGAACAGTGCTCTCGACAGCAACTTCTGTTAACTGCTGGTCACTGATATAGCAGTTTGAAGGCGGCCGAGCTGGATCCCTCGAATTCAATTCAGCAATTTCCTCTAACACCTAGTTGGATGAGTTTGTTGAAAAGGCTTTGATGTTGTACAGTATCGAATGCCTTCTTAAAGTTTATATACGTAACACGAAGTGGACTTCCTTCATCGACTGCCCGGGTCCAAGGTTCCAAACAATAAGCAAATTCGTCACACAGGACCTGCCTTTACGGAATCCATGCTGCGCATGCGATAGTAGGTTATACTGTTTTAGGAAACGCATTTGCTCTCGTTTCACTATTTTATGATTTTGCAACAGATTAACGAAAGGGTTATTTGTCTATTATTAAAGATGGTAATTAATGCAAAATTTAATTACACAATAAATTCCACGAGAGTTCCTCAGTTGCATCCACTCATTGCGTTATAATCAACGAATGAGAAGAATACGAAATATAATCTGTACCGAAGGGTCACAGTTCCTTGTAAAGTACAGACGGAAAGTTGCAACAAAGTGGGCAGGGGGAACAAGGAATTTAATAATGAGGAAGATTTGGGCAGGGAAATGTGCAAATCTGGGAGCCTGTACTTAATAAGGTGTGTTTGTTCGACCACCACAATCGGTGATGGCCACCATTTGCCCGAGAACGAGGACAGTGGTTGGGGCCAATTATAGTGATAGAAGATGCGCCGCTGACTACTTCACTCTAAACCCTTAGTGACAGTAGACTTTTTGCCAGTACTACTGCACTGTCGATCTTCACTCACCTAAGGAAAGGGTCTAGCCAAAGGGACCAGGGCTTGTTCTGATAGACATCCCCTATAAATAGCAGCTAGAATAGGGTGCAGCTGAGTGATTTTTTGCTGGCATTATTTCAGTCTGTGTTTTGGATCAGAAGTGGTGATGGTTAAAATCAGGGCAGGGTTCATATCCCCTCATTCCCGACAAGATGTGTCTTACCACTGCGTATTACTACTGTATTATTACTGCCACAGTTTTCAGCATTATCGCTGACTATGCCTTTGCTAGGGCTAAAATACCCTTGGTCTGACCATGATAGGCGAATCTGGGTTTTATTTTTTCAGGTAACTACACGCTTGAGGGCCTGAGGAAATGTTTCCTTGCCTTGTCTTTCGCACTCTCAACTCGATCCCTCGAGCTGTACAGACTAAGATGCTGCTGCATTAGGTGTGTGCTTATGATAAAAGTGCTAATTCTAGCAAACATGCTTACTGAGACTAGTAGATTGTATGCTATAAATGCTGCCTCTGTATCCTCTTTTAAGGAGACACACCCAGTATGCGATTTCCTATCCATGTGAGGTAAACTTGATGAGCATACGGATATTAATAATAGAGTTGGGGTCCTGAGCAAAGCTGCATATGCCTTAGTTTCCACATTTTCAGCTCGATCCAACGAGCTGCTGCCAAAGGTAAGTGCCTTTGTCAGTAGTACTTAAGTCAAAATGCCTTAGACTCAATGAGATTCAGTCAGTTTATTTGAGGGAAAAAAAGGCTTGCGCCTTTGAACTCCCGATTTTTCACAACAAAATCTCAACAATTATCAACAATTTTAAGAATTTTTCAGTCAGAAAAATATTGACTGTCACATTTTGCAGTGGTGTTTAATAATAAGGTTTAATAATAAGGTTTATTTGTAAATCACATCTTTGGCGCCGTCAAAAACCCCGGAAGACAGGAAAAAACCTAACCCAAACCCCTTCTTTCGCAGTGACCATTGTATTTATTTTGGTCTTTTG
>JAYGXS010000009.1:327687-339814 GCA_036362985.1 Ligula intestinalis
ATATATACAAGTGATCTAGTAAGAAGGAATCTGAGGACAGTGGTTATGAATGCCTTCCTGGCTGCGAACCTGTGGGTTCTCTTCACTAACTCTTCCTTTCTACGAATGAGAGGTAAGGACAGACTGCTGTTTTAGACCATATCTATGTGCATCAATTGTTTCATCTGTTCCTGTGGAGTGGGCTATATAAGCCGAATAACGTGACGTCTGTAGAAGAGAATGCGCAAGCACATACCAGCTTGGCTCAGAAGAGGGGAGAATGGACCGACCTCAAGCTCAATCCTCGCCCACCTAATAGAAACAAACTACCAAGTGGACGCGAGTGTAGCCTTTCAGGTCATATAACACATGCCAACGCACTTCTCCAAAGGCCTGCGCAAGCAGGTGTTAGCCACAGCAGGAGCATAGGCAATCCGGCCAGCAAAACCTATTCTATGCTGTCAAAAGGCGCTGGCTGAAGCCAAAGGCCTCCCTTGGCCAACTGCACGCAAAAATCCAACACCTACTGAAGCCAAAGAAGACGAAGCTACGGATAATAGTCAAGCGCTAGCTGCCTGGCTGACATACCGAACTCAATCCGTAGACCGCGAGGACATCCTCCCTGTCTCATCTGGGCAACCAGCGTCCTACTAGCGCAGGCGTCCGCGTTCAGGAGACGAGGAAAAACTCAGCTGCTTAATTACCTTCAGCCTTTTCTTCCACCTCCCTTCTTCCTAAATATGATGAGTTTATAATCGCTGTAATCAATTGAACAATTTTATTCCCCATGTCATATTCTGGCTTGACGATAAATGACCGAAAACGATCGTTTTCCAAACTGTTTTTACGAGCTTAAGAATGGTAATTTTCGCTGAATTATGTCAATATTAGGATATGGGAATCAAACAACACCGTGATATAATGAATCAACCTCGGCGTGAAATTCGGAGATGTGCAGAGTTTTGTGGCCCACAAGAGTTTTTTTCACAAAATCGACACTTCCAAGAAGCAATTTCCAAACTTTGGAAATAATTCACAGTGGAGGAATTTTTCAGAGCTAACGGATTGAAATTTCCGCGTAGAAAATCCCAAACTTTGGAAATATATAGTCAATTCTTGATAAGCTTCCGATAAGTGTGTTTTCTTTATTGAGATAGAGACTAAAACAAGTTAGCTTGAGGGATTTGAAATTCGCAAATTATTTCAAACTTCGCTCTTAACAGAAAAAACATAAAGATGTTGTTTATATAACAGAAGCATGATTATCCACAAAGATAGACGATCGGGAAGTTGCTTTTCCATGTTTTCAGCTGTTCTGAAACGACAGAGCCGGGTGTCAACTTGGGGGTGTGCTCACCTATGTTAGACGTGGCCTGCACGTGTCAAACACAACTAACCAAATCGCGTTCGATATAGAGGTTCTTTGGCTCACCGTCAGAACGCCGGGGTCTCAAGCTCTTGACATCTTTGCAGTTTATCGCCTACCGTCGAACGATCCAGAGTCAGACAAAAGCCCGATTGAGGAAGTTTAAGCATTTGCCATGCGATCCAATGTCATGATTATAGGCAACTTCAATGCTCCGCATATCGACTGGAACCTCAGTTCTGCGACAGGTTCAGAATTAAATTTCGATCACCGATTCCTACGCACGGTGCCAGAAGCCTTTCTATCACAACACGTCTTATCTCCAACCAGGCAGCGTGAAGGGCAACAGGCTAACTTGTACTGTAAAACGCACCTGACAATTTAGATGTCGTAAAGTGTTTACCTCCTCTAGGCAAAAGTGACCACGTAGTACTACAGTAGGAGTACTCACTCTTTTCTGTACCAGATCGTAGCGCGACCGCTAAACACAGCATATGGCGCGGAAACTTTAACCAAATGAGAACCAAAATGCGCAGCGTATAGTGGAAGGAGGCATTTACCGGGTGTGTCCACGAGGATAAGACACGGGCTAATCGCCAGTGTCTGCCACAACTCGTAAATACAAGCCACAAATAGGCCCCAGTGGCTAATTAACACGCTAAAGATGGAGGTTAACTGTAAAGAAAAGCTGTTTTGAACTTATCGGGAAGAGAAGACGACCGAGTCGTACAACAAGTAAAAAGCGCAGTAAAATACGGTTAAGGGCCTTGTACTAAAAACCCTCCAAATTTTCGACAGTGACCTAGTTAACTATGCAGTTGGAACTCTGAAGGTCTTCTACAACAACCCAAAAAGAGACCCCATCCCGTTGTTTAAAACAAATGACGCATAACGTGTGTGTCTTGGTTCATACATCCATCGAAATCCGCACGCGCAGGCTTATTTGGCTGGGGGGTATTCGGTTCTAAGACGGTTGGTGAAAGAAGATGCTTTTTGCATAGTGGGTGGTCTGGGATTTCGTACGCGTCATTAAAAGTGCTTCGGCTATTTCTAGGAGTGTTATACCCGTTATACCCGCTTATACCCGTTAGAGTATGTTTAAGCAACTTGGCTTTCAGCGGTGTGAGCTGGTGGTGAAGTCGTTGGAGCGTTTGACACTATAAAATGAGGTCGGCGGTTTAAGTCCAGCCGTGAACGAACACTTTTTCAGCTAGCAGAGATGGGTCGTGCACGTTAGCGTTACCCATGCCATTAGAAACTATATTAGAGTGTTTCAATTCAAAGTCTGCAATCAACCGGCCATGCCAATATAGATAGCGAGAAAATTTGCTTGTGCAATTCATTTAAACAGTCAAAATTTGTAATGTGAACGACTCAGCCTTTGTTGTAAGGAGTTTTTTGCACTGTAACGATCAGATTCAGAAGCAGCGATGTTGTTCTTAGGAGCGCGTGAAGTTCCAGACTTGTGCTGATCGTAGGGATAACTTCCATAGCGTGGTATAATCTGCATTCCAGGTGGATTGTTCCAGCGAAGGATTCGTCCCACTCAGAAAGGATATTTATAGAGGGCAGATAATAGCAGTCCAGTTAGATAGTGAAAGCGAAGGATTCGTCTCACTCGAAAGGGATATTTCCAAATGGCAGATAATATGCAGTTCATTTGCCAGTTTTTATAGCCAGATGTGCCTTCTGCACCAAGGTGGAGACTTAAAACCTCGTGAGCGCAAATAGCTTTAATTCAAAACCAATTTCAAATTTCCCATGCGGATCTCAAATTTCCCATGTGGACGAACTAAGCCCCAATATATGTTAAGGTGACTTTCCTCAAATGAGAGCAGAGGCATCACAAAAAGACTAGGTTCTTCTTATCTTCGGGGATGTCACTGAGGATTGGAATACATTTAAGGAGTGGTTGTTGCATGTAATGCGCATTGATTGCCCACTTTCAGTACCCAGGGTACCTAGCCAACCACCATGGCTGAAAAGAAATATCAAAAAAGAAATCAATGAAAAAGGAAAGCTTCGGAGGAAGTGTTGAAACACAAGCTGGAACGAAGATTTTTAACCGTACAAAATCCAGAGAAACAGGGTTAAATGGCTTTCAAAGCACGACGGGTTTTGAGAGCGATGAATGTGTCGAGCTGTCAAAAATCAAAGGTTGCTAAACATTTATTTATGGCAAAGCACAGACAACAGGGACCCGATTCCTTTAATGCAAAATGATGATGGTCTCGAAATCTCCGACTGTAAAGACAAAGCAGAACATTTTGTTGAGTTCTTTCAGTCGGTTTTCACCATTGAACTTCCCTTCGTTGCAACTGTTGACGAGGTCAGGGGAGCAGTAATATCGCGGATATTTTATTAGGGAGAGATACGATTTTTCAAAAACTAAAAAGCTTAAATGAATGTCATTCTGGGTACAGAAATAATTCCTGTCAAATTGCTCAAGGAACTTACTAGAGAGCTAGCTAAACTGCTTTCACTGATATGACAGAAATCGTTTGATACTATGATACTTCCTCCGGGTTGGAAATTAGCGCATATTACAGCGCTTTGCATAAGTGGTAGTCGTGCATCTGCGAACAACTACAGACCCGTGAGTATGACCTCCATATGCTGCAAAGTAATGGGTAAGATCATCGAGTATCAATTGATTATATATTGTGAAACACACCATCTTTTGTCGAATGCGCAGAGTCCCTCAAGGTCAAGTGTGCTGTCGATGAAGACAACTTCCAGGAGAATTTTTGTTGATTCAATGATTGGTCGCAAAGATGGCTGCTTTTTTTAATTTGATTAAATGCACTCTGCTGCTCCTGGAAACTCGAAATCCGGTCCCTGATGCGCGACCCTAACATTGGAACGGAATCCCACTTTAAGAAGCAAATATAATGAAGGATCTCGGCATCTGGATGGCAGACAACCTCAAACCTTCTTCACAATGTTGTAAGGCATCTTAAACTAAAATTTCAATTTTGTACGGCATCAAGCTGGCATTCACGGTTTTTGATGCAGACTGTTTCTCGAGAATCAGTAGTACCTTCATAAGACCACATCATGAAGGCACGATAAAAGCCTGGAGACCATGGATGCGACAGGGTGCAGTTGTAAGTAACCAAATTAGTAAGTGGGCAAGGTTAACTACTTATGATATAAGCCTCAATAACCTTTATCTCTATCGTTTAAATTATATGCAGTTATGCGGAGATTTGATCCAAACCTTCCGTATCGTGCGTGGCTTGGACTGCGCTGTCGAGTGTCATGACTTCTTCCAGGTCGCCACTTTTACATATCTCCAGGGGCATCCCTTAAAACTGTATGTACCCCAAGGACGATTGTATGTAAGAAAGATTTTTCTTTCTCTAATCCGGTCGTGGACCCGTGGAAAAACCTTTCCCAGGCGATTGTTATGTCCCAATCTATGTAGACATTCAAACACGGACTTGATAAGCACATGCTACGACACAACGTGAAGTATGTGACAAATTAACCTTGAAATAAAAAACAAAAACTACGAAAAATTTATCTATTCCAATATTCCTCTACTAATATCTAAATGTTTATAAAATTTATTATAAAGAAAATAATTTTCTCTTCAACTATACTAAAATATATATTGTTTCCTTTAATAATGTATCAGAAGTATAAATGCTAATAATGTAAATCTCAATCTCACTTAGATATTCAACAAACCAAGGCCAAGTGCCTTCTGCCGATGCACTTGAATGACGATAGTGCTTCGCAGCTGCCTCGACCCACCTCAGACATCTGCAACGTCCCATCTAATTATCAAACTTTTGCCAATGGACAACGATTGTAATCTCCGTATCGAGCAGACCCATGCATACGGTAGATGCGAAGTCCTCAGCTGATTTTTTCGCCTTCAAACTGACCGCGGCTAAGTATACCTCAGTTAAAGGACATTACAGTTTTTCCAGACCCCAAGTATTCTTGCTATAAAACCGTTACACCTACAATGTATAGCTATTTTATTTTAATGTTTTTCTAGATTTGTTCCCTAGAAGACAAGTTTTTTTCACTAAAAACAAACTCCTTATTTCGCACACTATTGACCTAGCAAAAGACCAAAAAACTGGATTGGCGCGTCCTTCGAAATCGGTTTGACTTTTTCGGACTCCCAGGGATTTAGTCGTTTCGGGATTTCACACTTCTAGACACTCTCGCGGACTCCAGATATTAAACATTGGATACTATTCAACAATCGCGTCTTCGTGGAATTTTTATTGTGTCGAAATTAATCAGAAGACGGAATCAAAGTGGAATTTGTTTCTCAAGTCGTTGAACTGAACTCGCAACCTACAAACAAACAAGCGAAAACAGCCCAAAAAAACCAAGGTGCTAGGATCTCAAGCTTTCTCAAAGATTAGCAGTTATTCAGGACCTCGAAGATCTACAAACGGCTGAGTCGTTCCTGAATATCCTGCGTATTGTTTATACATATTTGAAAGTGCTTCTAAGCAATTAGGCGTATTGTTTTCTCAATCTGCTTCAAAAATATTTGCAATATTCTACACACCGTCGGAAGATTTTCCTTATTTGAATATCAGTCAACACACTGAGTCATAGCACAAAGGCAAATTTAAAATTTTGAATTTGATCGTTTCGTTTACAACTAAAATGGACGTAGAAACTATTGCTCTCGATAATTCTACAAAAATGCCAGCGGGGCTGGGAATCGAACAGCGGATACCTCGGGTGGAAGTCGAATGGCAAACCGATGGAGCTATAGAAGCGTATAGCCGTAAGGATCAAATTCAGTCATCAAATACAAAATATCGGTCACGAAGCTTATTGAAAAGTCCCCCTGCCAAGCGAACTAAAAGTCTTAAATGTTTAAGGGAGGCAACTCATAAAGATGAAGCCTGCCTATCATATTTTACCCTTCTTAACAAATTAACGAAAATTGAGGAAGTGGTTAATAGTCTTAGAGTGGAGCTGGAAGAGCTGAAGAAATTTTCTCGATTTCACCCTCACGAGGAAACACTGGTGATGCATGAACTTAAGGGAGGGGACCTAACGTACGCAGCAGCAGCATCTCTCGCCGAAGCGTCTGCGCACAAAAATGATCAGGTAAGTAACATAAATGGTCAAGTTGTCCTCGACGAGGAGCGCCGTGATCAAGATTCTACAGAAACATCTCTAACGGTCTGCGGGACTAATACTCTGCGCCCAATCTCAGCACATGAGGAACTTTCCGAATTAAAAACCCCGCTAATTATAGGCTCATTTTCCGGACCGAAAGTGCAAAATGTACCCAGCACATCAACCACTCCTAGTGGGTATGCTAAGGCTGCATACAAATCACAGAAGGAAACCACAAATGTAGAAGGGGGGCAGCAGGAAGCCAGACCTGATCGGTGCCATCCCAGACTCCAAAAGAAGCCTATCTCTGGTGATGGTAGTGGAAACGCAAAGTCAAAAACTATTCCTAACAACATCTCGGGGTCTTCCGATAGCAGTAAGACTGGAAATGCATCATGGGTTTCCCTTGACCGACAAAACTGCATAGTTGTTCAAGACGAGTCAAACGGAACTACAGGTAAGGTATTACAGAAGTCGTCCATAAATCGGAAAAACAACATTATCATACAAGGTGCTCCTGAGTCCACGTTTGACAGTACAACGGAAAGAGTTGCACACGACTATGATCGAATACACGAATACGTCAGCGCTGTCCTAAAGAATGTGGAAACCTATACCGTCAATAAAGCCTTTCGTCTGGGTAAAGCAGACCTAGGCCGCGACCTACAAACAAACCCAAGGCCTCTCAAAGTTATATTTGATAACGAAGGCTTGGTATCAAAATTGCTAAAAGGAAAAACGGCCTTACGAAATTCGCACAAGCAAGTGTTTTTTCAGCCAGGATACGAGCCGAGGAAGCGGATGAAAATGAGGCAACTAATGACAGAATTGAGAGAGAGGACCGAAAGCGGTGCAAAGGGCCTGAAAATAAAAGATGGGCAAATAATACAAGTCAAGGAGCCCTTCCTCTGGCCAAAACCTGTCACGATGAGGGTTGGGCCTCACAGAGTAAACTGTCACTAAAGGTCCTAACTGCAAATGTACAAAGCTTGTTTAACAAGCTGGACAAACTAAAAAACTTGGTGGAGGAGGTGAAACCAGACATCATGGCTTTAACTGAAACCTGGCTTTCAAAAGATATCGCTGATTCTGAATTATCACTTACAGAATATCAGCTTTTCAGGAAAGACATAGAATGTCACTTGCAAGCTGACAGCCACGGCTGAAGTACCGGTCCCAGCACGAGATGTGGAAATGCTAAATATTACTATATCTGCTAAGTACGCCAGGCCACTGACGCTTATGGTGACATACCACCCGCCAAACCATTCTCATGACCAAGACGCTATCCTCATAGCAGAACTGCATAGGGTTATTGAGAAAAAAGACATTCTAATCGTTGGGGACTTTAACGCTCCTGGTGTTGACTGGCAGACATGTACTGCACAGGGTCTTCAAGACCACTTCAATCACAAATTACTACAATGGGCCACAGCCAAACTGCTCTGCCAAACCGTCGCGTTTGGAACGCGGGCTAGGGAAGGACAACAGTCGAACTGCCTCGACCTTATCTTTACACGAGAGGAGGAAACTGTGATTGACCTGCAGGATCAACCACCATTAGGGTCAAGCGACCATATTATGCTGTATTTCGAGTATTCGCTGTTCTCCAAACCCTACTCCTCCGACACATGGGAAAGTAACATTTGGAAGGGCGACTTCCAGCTTATGAGAAAAGAAATGTCAGAGGTATCATGGGAAACAGATCTCCAAGGTGGGGCAAATGAACAGTGGATGACCTTTAGCTTGACGTTGAAAAGGACTCTCTGTCTCAACTGTCCCTTCAGAAGAAAGACAAGTACGAATCGCCCGAAGTGGATGAACTCAAACTTGCAGGCCGCTTTCAAAAAAGAAACCGCTTCTGGAGACGCTACAGACTAACCGGCTCCGGTAAACACTTATGGGATTATAAGCAACAACGTAACATTTGTAAAAGAGAAGCTACTAAACTGCGCAAGAAATACGAGTTGAACATATTACACAAGTCGCTGGAACACCCCAAGATCTTGTACGGTTACATACGAAGCACGAAGAGATCTCAGGAACTGATCCCTGCCCTTCGATCAACCGATGGACAACTGGTGACCGAAGACCAGATGAAAGCCTCCCTCCTCTCCGATTTCTTTGAATCCGTCTACACCCGAGAACCTACAACTTTTGCTGACGGTCCGTCCGCTCATCAACCGATAATTGCACCCTTACCCTCCTCCTTATTGCCCAAAATAGAGGACCTAGACTTTTCACACAACACTGTCAGGGCCGCATTACTCCAACTTAAGACTGCCAAATCACCTGGGCCGGACAAAATTCCTGCACTAGCACTAAAAGAATTAGCTAACGAACTATGCAAACCCCTGGCTGCCATCTTCCAGAAATCTTTTGACGAAGGCGAACTCCCAAAAGAATGGAAGTGGGCAAACGTCACCCCGATCTACAAGGGAGGTTCGCGACTTGATTGCGCAAATTACCGTCCTGTCAGTCTAACTTGCATCGCGAGCAAAGTAATGGAGCGCATTATTAAGAAGCATTTAATGTATTTCCTCGAAAGCAACAAAATACTATGTGATGGACAGCACGGCTTTCGCCCAGGACGCTCTTGCCTCACGAGTGCTCTTTACTCACAGGAGAAGTGGACAAAGGCCGCTGATAAAGGCTATCCAATTGATGTTATATTCTTCGACTTCAAAAAGGCCTTCGATAGTGTACCACACAGGCTTTTTCTACAGAAGGCTTGGGACGTGGGAATCCAAGGAAAAATGTATAAATGGATCAGTAGTTTCTTGTCCCTTAGAGAACAGAGGGTCGTTGTCGGAAACTCCACCTCAGAATGGACAATGGTCAAGAGTGGTGTACCATAAGGCTCAGTTTTGGGTCCGCTGCTATTCCTGATTTACGTAAACGACTGTCTCAATGAGCTTGATTGCACAGCTGTCATGTTTGCGGATGACATAAAAATATGGGCTGAAATAAGGTGCGCCGACGACGCAAAGAAACTACAGACGAACATCGAAAAACTGGTTATCTGGTCGTCCACGTGGCTTCTTAACTTTAATGTATCCAAGTGTCTTGTTCTACACATAAGCCCGGGGCGAAAAGTGCCACCGAAACACAGTTTTTTATCAATGGTACCGCATTAAACGAGGTTGAGACACACAAAGATCTGGGTATATGGACAACCGCGAACTTGATGCAAACAGAGCACTGTAAAACGTCCGTCCAGAAAGCAACTAGTTCCCTGCACTGGATTAGACGAGCGTTCAAAATCTTTCCACCTGAACTCTTCGGAAAAATATTTGGCACCTTTGTGAGACCACATCTTGAATACGGAATGCCAGTTTGGACACCGTGGTTGAAGAAAGATGTGGAGCTTCTTGAACAAGTGCAACGCAGGGCAACAAAGATGGTCGACGGTCTCAGGGACTTACCATATCAGGAGAGATTGATAAAACTTGACCTTTTTCCTTTGTCTTACAGGAACATTCAGTGCAGACTGCTCTGGACATTCCGGATAATCCGGGGTCACATTTCCTCCCTTAAATTGGAGGATTTCTTCCAATTAGCCACCACTACTCACCTGCGTGGGCATCCTTACAAGGTCACAAACGAACGCACCCGATTAGACCTCCGAAAATATTTATTCAGTCAACGCGTGGTCCAGCTTTGGAACTTGCTATCAAGCGAGACGGTTTCCGCTGACACAGTTGCGGAATTTAAAAGAAGACTTGATGTGATTTTATTTGACAAAAGGCGACTTTTACAACACGATTTCCTACTGCCAGCACTGTGAACAATTTTTCTGGCTTTAGACCGTTTTCATTCTTTTCCGTGAAAATTCACTCGAAATTCTGTTATGATATCATATGTGCTCCACCCGACTGCACATTAACTGTAAGAATAACCTGTTTGCGTTACATTAATAATAATAATAATAATAAGTTGTATATTTCAGGCCCAGTGGGCCTCATCAATAAACCAAAAATTCGATAACACGAAGAACTAGAAATAATTGGTTTCACAAAGTATCCGTAGTCTATAGCTATAAGACGAGTATAACTGTTTAGAAGCGAATTTGTTAGATTCAACAAAAATGAATATAGCAGTGTTATGCGGAAGGTGAAATTCAAGGGCACACACAGATGAGCCACATCGTTATCTAGAATTCTGACATATGTATTCTGGTACCCACTGCCTCTGTTAGTAAGGGGGAAGGGCTTGGAAGCAAACTCAGTCGAAGCTGAGTGTGGGGCAGAACAATAGGTATTAACGAAACATTACTGGTATAGACGGGTTCCCAGCACTACACTCGGGTTCCCAAACCGATGCGGCATAATGGAACATAGGGAACCCACCAGTTTATGATCGTGATGGGCACCGCTGTATGATATCCAAAAGTCCGTCAAATCTACAAGACCATTGTTGTGGATGTCTGAGATGTGACCAAATATAAGGCCCTGATGATGGTTGATGACCAGCGAAACGAGAGCCGTCAAGACTGCGTCCTGATTCTGGGGTACATGAGTTAGAGGAAGGTAGTTTCAAGAAGGGATCCTAAATTCCTGATGGTCCTTTCTCCGAATTGTGGAGAAAGCTGCCCGGAAAAGATGAGGAAAACAAAAGGTTAATAGATTCAGTGTTAAGATAAATGTGCAGTTTTCGCTTGAATGCACATAGACTAGTCAACGTCCGAATATCAATCGGCAAATTATTCCAAAGATAGCTATACCTAGAAGCAAAAAATAGAGATCGCTTAGAAGTGGAAGAAGCAGGAGGAGGTATAATCAACGTTGAATTTCTTAGGTTGTAAGGGCGAGTAACGGGAGTAAGGGCAGAAATCTTGGGGAGATTTGAACTATTATTAAGGCGAAACAGGAGACAAAACCCTGCTTCCAGTCTCCTGACCCAAAGAAATTTCAGTTTCGTTATCTCACATCTTTTTGAGTATGAAATGTCTGAAAATGCCGGATAGAGGACCTTTTTAGTGAATCTTCTTTGGACACTTTCAATTTTTGAACGGCTAGATTCATTCATTAGACCGAAGAATGGACAACAGTATTCGAGAATAGGAAGCACATACATACGATAAAGTCTTAGCTTCATTTCGGGAAGGTAGAAATTATAAGAGATGAAGCCGCATATCTGAGCAGCTTTTGCTGTAATTCTATCAGCGTGAGGTGAAAGATCTAATTTATTGGTGTAACTTAAACCTAAGTCCTTAATGTTAGAACATTCAGTCATGGGGCAACCTTGAAAAATGATAGGCTGTGGCAGCCTTTCAGGTCCAAAACACATGAACTGGCACTTAGAAGGCGAGAACTCCATCTGCCAAGTGGAGCTCCACGCAGATAGAGCGTCCAAATCCGAATGAATGCGTTCTAAGCATTCCTCAGCCGTAGAATTAGAGAAGGAGTATACACATTTCAAGTCGTCCGCGTATATATACGATTGAGAGTGTTTAACTATTGTTGAAATATCATTTATATAAAGCAGGAACAACAAGGGGCCCAGAACGGTACCTTGAAGGACACCGCTTAAAATAGCGGTAGGGGTAGAGTATGAGGACCCCACTAAGACCTGTTGTTTCCGATTAGAAAGATATGATCTAATAAAGTCAATGAGAGGACTACAAAATCCAAAAGCCTCTAGTTTGGCTAGTAGTCTCCTATGAGGTACTTTATCAAA
>JAYGXS010000009.1:339914-397789 GCA_036362985.1 Ligula intestinalis
CGGTAAGATTGAAAATGTACAGAGGGTATTTACTCGCAAAATATTCGCTCTTCCTCGATCCACTCTTTCTTATACGGAGAGATGTCAGTTAGCGAACATGACATTTCTTTGGGTCAGAAGACTCGAAGCGGGCCTCTGCTTCCTCTTTCGCGTTAACTCTACCCCTAATCTTCCACGAATCAACGCTCTCGTTCCCGCAGATAGACCTTATGCCACTCGTAATTCCTCCAGGATTATTGCACCCCCTTTAAGCTCCCCTTCGAACCCTTCTCACTTCTTTGCCTCCAAATATGCATTCCTCTGGAATAATATTCCCCTCGAAATTAGGCTGTCGTCTAACTTAGCAGTTTTTAAAGTCAAATACCGTTAACACTTAACTTCGGAATCTATAAAGTCCTTGTTATCCGTCTCCTTCCCAAACACACAACTTTTGGACTTTGAAAAGGGTCCCCCTGGTATCTGAGGTGGCTATGTTTATATCAATTTTTTTTCAAAACATGACTATTTCTTTCTCCTTTGAGTGCTATTTGCAACGATGTTTCGTCCCGTTCTCTGTCCAGTCAGCATTGCCGTTTTCTCCATTCTCCGTTTTACAACCTTGACGATAGGCTCTATGGTCTTTAGTCATGCTCATGGCGGTTCTGCTATATTCACCAACTCGTTGCTCAACTCCGCAGTCTACAAGGTCGCATCTCCAGCGTTTCGTTGATGATCAGGTGACCTCTGCCGTTCCCTCATCTTCCTGACTCTGTTGTCCGCGATGGCATCCTCCGGTCTCATCTTCCTGATGGGGGTTCTATGAACTCCGCCCCAGCTTAAATGGTAGGAGTTTTTTTCACTGCTTCCTCTTTAGTTCACCATGCGTTCACTTCTATTTTAAAATGACGATATGTTGGTGAATATGAATTAATCTACCAATGCTTCTAAACGCTCCCGCTGTCTATGTGGTTTTTTCATGGAGAGCAGCATTTATCAACTTTGTATTTATTTTCCCACAGCAGTAAGTTTGCAATGACGAGGCCCTCCGGTCTAAAATATAAAATTTATTTATTTATTTATTATTTATTGAAGGCACTTCGAATAGGGAAGGCTCCAACAGCTTCAGAATCAATTCCTCGGCCACAACCTCTAATAGTTATTGAAGAAACTAAGCACAGGCAAAACTCTTGCTAGAGCGCTTACCATCCTTGCGGAGTCTGCATTCGCAAGTTTTTTTGCAGCCTGATTACGAGTTAAAACAGCGGAGAAATATGAGACAGCTAAAAATAGAGCTGGAGAAACGGAGAACCAATGGGGAGAAAAATCTCAAAATAAGAGAGGGAAAAATAGTACAGGTCAAAAGGTGATCGCTCTGTTCGAAGCCGGTAACAGTGACGGCCTAGCTGTCCCGCCACTGAAACCTAAGACATGCCCTCTTAAATTGGCCGGTTTGAATGCCAGATCACTGATTGATAAAATGTCTCTGCTCCAGACTCTGGTCTTCGTCAACCGCCCAGACATTGTTATGGTAACTGAGACATGGGCATCGGCCCGTGGAGCTGACTCAGAAATCTCTGTTCTAGGCTATGCATGTGTTCTGAATGAAAAAAACGATGGCCATGGCGAAGGAAGCTGCATCTATATAAAGCAGCCACTTGCATTTCTCCCGTTGGACTAACCACAATTCACAGCGGTGGAAGAGAGCTGCTGGCTACGAGTTGTTCTAAAAAACAAATATTCCTTACTTGTTGGCTGCGTTTATCGCCCATTTAATGCCCATGTGGAATAGGATCTTTGTCTCTCGCAGGCATTTCATGCCGCAGCTGACTTGAATCTGAAGTTTTGCTTGATTGTAGGTGATTTTAACCTTCCTGACATGCAATGCTATCCAATATCCGGTCCTTCAAAGTTTGAAAACTTACTTGAGGCAGTAGATATCGGCATGTGTGATCAGGTAGTCGATTTTTCCACTCGAGGAGCAAAAATACTCCACCATATCTTTTTGTAGGGGATGCGAACCATTTTCAGTGTCATCCTCAGACGCACTTGGGGGTTCAGACAATCTTACAGTTGTTTTTGAACTAGAACTGGAGGCGGATAAAAATATTTTTCCAAAAGTATAGTCTTTATCATGACTTTCGATCAGCAAACACGGCGGACCTACTGGCGCATCTATACGCTCTCGACTGGTCTGAATTTTTCCAATGTTTGGATGTAAATGTTTGTACCATTTAGCCAGATTGAATGTTTGTGCTCCCTGCAGTGACACGATCTGGCTAATTGGTTATCTCAAAATCTAAAGCCACTGATGTCGAACACGGCCACGACGGTCTGCTCAGCCACTCAATTTCTGGAATTTCTTACGGGAGTGCAACCCACCAAAAACGAGGTCATGGTGTCATTCAACGTCACCTCTCTCTTTACCTCCATCCCACAAGACCTGGCCATCGACATGATAAGCAAGCTACTGAAGAGCCAGTACGATGAGATGGGCGAGACAGTGAAAAGGAGACATCTCGTTAAATTCTTATAATTCTGCTGGAAGGCGTACTTCACATTCGAGAGGACAATGTACAAACAGTTCAAGGGAACGCCGATGGGGTCGACACTGTCGGGCTTCATCGCAGAAGCAGTTCTCCAAAAACTAGAGGCGATCGTGTTCGCAAACTATCAGCCCAAGTTTTAGAGTCGATATTTTGATGATACCTTTGTCATCATTGAGCGAGAAATCGTCCACGAATTTCACGATACCCTGAATTTTGTCTTTCCTGATATCCAGTTTACGATGGAGGCTGAAAATAACAACCAATTGCCGTTCCTAGACGTGCTCGTCCATACAAAACCCAAAGGGAGCCTCAGAACGACGGTGTACAGGAAGGCCACCAATACGCGCCAAATCCTAAGCTACCATAGCAAGCACCCGGCATGCCACATACGCAGTTGTGTACGAAAACTTTACAAACGAGCAGCAACACACTGCAGCGAGCCACAGGACCGGAAGTTTGAATTACAATACCTCCAGCGTCTTTTCTTGGCCAACGGATATCCTAGAAATTTCATCGAACGCAGCAGACAGGTCCGATCGAATGGAGAGCCAGCAGCCGAACAACCGAAATTATGGTGCGCTACCATACATTGATGGCGTTTCGGAGGCAGTATCCCATCTATTAAAACCCCTGGGGATCGGCATCACCCACCGACCAGAGGCGACAATGCGACATCTCGTCATGCGGCCCAAGGAACCCCTGCCCCGAGGTGTCAACAAAAACGTCCTTTACAAGGTCAAATGCGATTCCTGCGCGGTCGACTATGTCAAAGTCACTGGGAAGCGGCTGCAGACCCGGATGGCAGAACACAACAGGGCTGTAGATACGATGCAGTGACTTTCGTTGGTAGCGGAATACTTCACAAATTCCGAAAACACATTCGCTTTTCAGAATGCTGAAATTCTGGGTCGAGGAAATGACCATGTGGTGAGGGAAACAATTGATGCCTGCCACACGGGTGTAACCTCTATTAACCGTTGTGTGTCTCTTCCCACAGTCTACCAAGCCCTCCGAAAGAAACCTAATGAAGGGAAAAACGAACACTGAATTAGACGGAACGTGAATCCGGGCCCTCATGAGCCCATGGTGGACACACAAGTAACCGGACCACAAACAGACGGAGCAATCATCAACTTAACCACTTCATCCACTCATTCTGTAGGTACGAAACCAGATGGATGTGTGAAGACAAACAGGCTCATCGGACAAGGACGGCAACTTAGATCAATGACAGCGGCGCAGGCGCGAACAGCAGAACCCGACACTAATCCGGACCCCTGCGAGCCCATGTTGGACACACAAGTCGCCGCACAACAATCGAACAGAGCAAATATCAGCTTAAGTGCTTCATCCGCTCATCCTGTAGGTTCGAAACCAGCTGGAAGTGTGAACACAAACAGAATCGCCGGCCCAGGACGGCTACTTAGATCAATGACAGCGGCACACGCGGGAACAGCAGAATCCGATGAGAGACTCCTCTGCATTTGCTTAAACCCTTTTGACCATGACTGTTACCTACTGTAACTACTGTGAGGCGCGCTACAACCTCCACCTCTGATTATGGAAGCCTGTTCGCTTTTGAAACGTCAGGAAAGTGAAGCTATGGTTCCCGTGATCGCCTCTTATTCTCATATTTATCTGTATATTTAAGGGTTACAGTCAAGAAATGCCCTTGGGAACACTATTTATATAACGCTAACAAGGTTCTTCTTACCGATAATGTGCAGTCCGGAGAGCACATGACAGAATTTCGAGTGAATTTTCACGGAAAAGACTGAAAATGGTCTAAGGCCAGAAAATTTGTTCACAGTGCTGACAGTTGGAAATCGTGTTGTAAAAGTCGCCTTTTGTCAAATAAAATCACATCGAGTCTTCTTTTTATTTCCGCAATTGTGTCAGCGGAAACCGTCGCGCTTGGTAGCAAGTTCCAAGGCCAGACCACGCGTTGACTAAAGAAATATTTTTTGAGGTCAAATCGGGTGCACTCGTTTGTGACCTTGTAAGGATGGCCACGCAGGTGAGCAGTGGTGGCTAATTGGAAGAAATCACTCAATATTATGGAGATTTTGTGGCCCCGAATTATCCGGAATGTCCAGAACAGGCTTCACTGAACGTTCCTGTAAGACAAAGAAAAGGTCAAGTTTGATCAATCTTTCCTGATTGGGTTAGTCTCTGAGACCATCGACCAACTTTGTCGCCCTGTGTTGCACTTGTTCAAAAAGCTCTATATCTTTCTTCAACTACGGTGTCTAAGTTTGCATTCCGTATTCAAGATGTGGTCTCACAAAGGCGCCAAATATTTTTCCGAAGATTTCAGGTGGAACAATTTTGAACGCTCGTCTGATCCAGTGCAGGATACTATTAGCCTTCTGGACGGCCATTTTACAGTGCTCTGTTGGCCTGGAGTTCGCAGTTGTCCATGTACGCACGAAGATCTGGTTATATGGACAACCGCAAACTTGATACAAACAGAGCACTATAAAAAGTTCGTCCAGAATGTACTAGTACCCTGCACTGGATCAGACAAACGTTTCCGGAAGATCTGCGCTGTCCTTCCTGGGGACTCGATTGCCCGATGTTCTGCTGCTATGATCTTATTTGTGTCAATTTTAGGGCTAACTCGTGAATCTCTGTAATGCGTCGGAGCGTGGATAGATAAATAATACATGGGCCGTGGAGTTGTTTTTCAAGATTTTTTACCCGTTTGGAAGGGAAGTTTGGGATAAGTGATTTCTTACATGGGGATTTCTCATCAATAAGAGTATCTCGAAATAAATTAAGGGTAGCATACAATATGTTATCAGCTCCTAGTGGGGATGTTGTAAAGCAAACAGTGTTATTCTTACAGTGAATGTGCAGTTTGTGGAGGACATATAATACCATTACAGAATGTCGATTGTATTTTCATGGAATAGCATGAAAACAGTCTAGAGCCATAACAAACGTTTACGATGCTGGCAGTAGGAAATCATATTGTAAAATTCGCCTTTTGTCAAACAGAATGACATTGAGTCTTCTTTTAAACTCCGCTATTGTGTCAGCGGGAACCATCTCGCTTGCTAGCAAGTTCCAAGGTTGGACCACGCGTTGACTCAAAAAATACTTTCGGAGGTTAAATCGAGTGCTTTTGTTGGTGACCATGTAAGGGTGGCCACGCAGGTGAGTGGTAGCGGCTGATTCGAAGAAATCCTCCAATCTCAGGGAGGAACTGTGGCCCCGGATTATCCGGAATATCCAGAGCAGGCTGCACTGAACGTTCCTGTAAGACAAAGGAAAAGGTCAAGTTTGATCAATCTCTCCTGGTAAGGTAAGTCCCAGAAAACATCGACCATCTTTGTTGCTCTGCGCTGCACTAATTATGATCAAAGTCTTCCATACCCATTAAGGTCATTTTCGAACGTGCGTTTTCCGAAGAATTGTGCTAACTCTTATTAAAATCATTTTTTACGACCGCCTCCTTCTTTTCTTACTCCACAAAACGGGCACCCTTTCCTCAATTTTCAAGCAAATGTGCCGCCATGCAATAATCCTAATATATTTAACAATTATATTTCAGCTAATTGTAGACCACAACAATCTTGCTTTCCGCCTTTCGTTTCTCCCATGCCAGTGCCCTTTCCGCCACCAAGTTTTCCTTTTATATAAATACAGATAAGCGCAACCTGCATCTCATGGAAACGCTCGGTATAGTTTCTCTGAATGCGAGATCAGTTGTAAATCAAATGACAGAGCTCACAACAGTGGCTTTTGAGCTTGAATCTTGGTCTCACTCTTTTATCTCTGACTCAACGCTCGCTTAAGATAATTATAGTTTGTATTGACAAGACCGCATTGAAAAACGTGGCGGTGGTTGCCTTCTTTATATTTAATCATCTTTCGTACATTTCCCGTTTCATCTGAGCATTTCATCGTTTTCGGAAGATGTTTGCTTTATTTCAGTCATCCTCCCACAAAATAAAAAAAGCTGTAATTGGCTGTGTCTATAATCCCCCATGTTATTCTGGTAATGAAAGTGCGCTCTGCGAACTGTTTGCAAAAGTTGCAGAAGCTGAAGTTGATATCAAAATAATCATAGGTGATTTTAATCTGCCAGACGTTGACTGGGAGGCAAATTCGTGTCCGCCAAAATTTCAAAAATTGGTAGAAACTATTAACTTTGCAAACATGTCAAACTGGTCAGTTCAATGACTAGAAATGAGAGCATACTAGGTTAAATGTTTACAAATGACGTCCACGCTCTCTTTATGAATTTTCATCGTGATCTCTTCACAAGTGACCACGCATTAATTCAGTGCTGTTTTCCAGTCTCTCTTTCGAAAAAGCCTGAGGTAAAATGCAATAACCTCGATTTTGCTAACGCAAACCTTGAACACATAAATGACTTCGTAAGTACTCTAGATGGGCATACTATTTTTTCAACTAATGATCCAATCTTTTTCAATGAACTATTACAAAACCTTACACAAAAATTCAGACATTTATCCCATTTTAGCCTATTAAATCAAATTCAGCTTCCTCTACCATTCCGCATTTTCTCCAAAATAGACTTAAAAAATTACGGAAGCAACTTAAGGATCCGTCTAATAGCTCTTTGTCGGTTCACTTAAGGATAGCACAAATAGCGCTAAAAATAAGGCTTGCATGAGATAGGCGTAGAGAGTCCCTGGCACTAAATGATACTAACTCTTCTGAATCCGTTGCTCAAGTCTTCCGTTTGCGGTCATCCGCTAAGCTTCAGAAAGTCCTTCGCCTTTACTCGATAGTAGTAATCATTTTATTACAGACGACTTGGCAAAAGCAGAAATGTTAAATTCCTTCTTCGCCAAGTTCTTTACAATTGAGACTAGTCCAACACCCGAAATACCTCCGATGTGTGATGCAAATCTCACTTCTCAATTCTCGCTTTTTTACCTCCAAATATGCTTTTATTTGGAACAATCTTCCTCTCGATATTAGACTGTCTTCTACACTGTCGATTTTTAAAGGCAAATTATATAAGCATTTAAATTTAGAGGAAATAAAGTCGTTACTGTCTGTTTCCTTTCCAAACACGCAAGTTGTAGATTTTGAAAAGGGTCCTCCTGGCATTTGAAGCTCTTCCCAGGATACTAAAATGGTTTCTAAATATGTTAGCATTTCCCTCTGCAGAGTCAAGCATCACTTCCAAGGGCTGCGAATTCTTCTCCGTTTTTGCAACCTTCGTTGTGGTCTTCGCGATTGGCTCTGGAATCTGGTGGGTCGCAACCCGATGACGTTGCCTTGACTTCTACTGCCTTCTCCTGCCTTCCGGATAACCCCTTCCTAACTCAACGATATATTATTTTTTTCCCATGACCATAAACGTCCCGAACCCTCAACATCAGGTCCCAAACTAACCACATCAAACCCTTTTACCTTTTAAGGCAGTTTTTTCTCCTAAACTTTTTTTGAACTCGGTGGCCCGCTGAACTCATCCACCGATCTAGGAGTTTTTTTTACTGCCGATGACAATTATTTATAAGAGTTCACTGCTTATCATTATTATTTTTATTTTCACGATAGCACTAAGTTTGTAACGACAGGGCCCCTTGGGCCTTAAATATACAAATTATTATTATTATTTTTATTATTATTATATCTCACGCACAAGTATTCATAAAGAAATAGCTCGGCTCAACAATTCACATTCAGTCGGGACGGATAACATTCCAAACTCATTTATTAAGCAATTAAGAGATTTTCCTCCTTTACTCAGCAAATTATTTACAATATTTCTCAAAAGCGGTTTTTTCCTGATTCTTGGAAAACTTCTATTGTAATTTCAGTTTTTAAATCTGGTTCTAGATCTGAAATTAAAAAATTATCGCGGTATTCATAAAAAACCTTCTCTAGCTAAACTGTTTGAAAAATTAATCGCCAATAAAATTACAGATTTTTGCGTAAGCAAACAAATATTAAATATATCTCAGCATGGTTTTTTACCGGACCGATCTTGTGCAACATGTCATATGTCTTTTCTTAATCTCCTCACTTCTCTTCGTAACGATCATTTATCTGTGGTGGTCATCTATTTTGATCTAAGTAAGGCATTTGATAAAGAACCTCATAGGAGACTACAAGCCAAACTAGAGGCTATAGGATTTTGTAGTACTCTTATTGACTGTATTAGATCATATCTTTCTAACCGAAAACAGCAGGTATTAGTGGGGTCCTCATACTCTACCCCTACCACTATTTTAAGCGGTGTCCTTCAAGCTACCGTTCTGGGCCCCCTGTTGTTCTTGATTTATATAAATGATATTTCAACAATAGTTAAACACTCTCAATCGTATATATACGCGGACGACTTGAAATGTGTATACTCCTTCACTAATTCTACAGTTGAGCGACGCTTAGAACGCATTCATTCGGATGTGGACGCTCTATCTGCGTGGAGCTCCACGTGGCAGATGGACTTCTCGCCATTTAAGTGCCAGTTCATGTGTTTTGGGCCTGAAAGGCTGCCACAGCCTATCATTTTTCAAGATTGCCCCATGACTGAATGTTCTAACATTAAGGACTTAGGTTTAAGTTACACCAATAAATTAGATCTTTCACCTCACGCTGATAGAATTACAGCAAAAGCTGCTCAGATATGCGGCTTCATCTCTTATCATTTCTTCCTTCCCGAAAGGAAGCTAAGACTTTATCGTATGTATGTGCTTCCTATTCTCGAACACTGTTGTCCATTCTTCGGTCTAATGAACGAATCTAGCCGTTCAAAAATTGAAAGTGTCCAAAGAACATTTACTAAAAGTGTCCTCTATCCGGCATTTTCAGATACTTCCTACTCAGATAGATGTGATATAACGAAACTGAATTTTTTGGGTCAGAAGACTGGAAGCAGGGTTTTGTCCCCTGTTTCGCCTTAACAATAGTTCAAATCTCCCCAAGATTTCTGCACACACTCCCGTTACTCGCCCTTACAACCTAAGAAATTCAGCGTTGATTATACCTCCTCCTGCTTCGTCCACTTCTAAGCGATCTCTATTTTTTGCTTCTAGGTATAGCTATCTTTGGAATAATTTGCCGATCGATATTTGGGCGTTGACTAGTCTATGTGCATTCAAGCGAAGACTGCACATTTATGGTAACACTGAATCTATTAACCTTTTGTTTTCCTCATCTTTTCCGGGCAGCTTTTTCCACGATCCCGAGAACGGACTATCGGGAATTAAGGATCTCTTCTTGAAACTAACTTCCTCTGACTCGTGTCCCCAGAATCAGGAAGCAGTCTTGACGGCTCTCGTTTCACTGGTCATCAACCATCATCAGGGCCTTATATTTGGTCACATCTCAGACGTCCCCAACGATGGTCTCATAGATTTGACGGACTTTTGGATCTCATACGCCGGTGCCCATCACGATCATAAACTGGTGGGTTCCCTATGTTTCATGATGCCGCACCGGTTTGGAAACCCGAGTGTAGTGCCGGGAACCCGTCTATACCAGTAATGTTTCGTTAATACCTATTGTTCTGCCCCACGCTCAGCTTCGACTGAGTTTGCTTCCAAGCCCCCCCCCCCCTTACTTACAGAGGCAGTGGGTACAAGAATACATAGTCAGAATCTAGATAACGATGTGGCTCATCTGTGTGTGCCCTTGAATTTCACCTTCCGCATGACACTGCTATATTCATTTTTCGAATCTAACAAATTCGTTTCTGAACAGTTATACTCGTCTAACAGCTATAGACTACGGATACTGTTTGTTAAACCAATTAATTCTAGTGCTTCGTGTTATCGATTTTTTGGTTTATTGATGAGGCCCATTGGGCCTGAAATATACAACTAATTATTGCTTGTTTAAAAAGGTCCATATCCCTCTTTAACCACGGTGTCCACACTGGCATTCCGTATTCTAAATGAAGTCTCACAAAGGTGCAAAATGTGTTCACGAAGAGTTCAGGTGGGAAGATTTTGAACGCTCGTCTGATCCAGTGCAGGATACTAGTAGTCTTCTGGACGGCCTTTTTACAGTTCTCTGTTGGCCTCAAGTTCGCGGTTGTCCACATCCACATACCCAGGTCTTTGTGCATATCAACCTCTTTTAATGCGGTGCCATTCATACAGTAACTGTGCTTCGGCGACACTTTTCGCCCCGGTCTTATGTGTAGAACCAGACACTTGGATGCAATAAATTTAAGAAGCTTCTTTGACGGCCAGATAATCAGTTTATCGATGTTCGACTGTAATCTCTTTGCGTCGCCAGCGCAGTTAAAACAGCCCATATATTTATGTCATCCGCAAACATGACAGCTGCGCAATCAAGCTTATTGAAGCAGTCGTTTACACAAATCAGAAATAGCAATGGGACCCAAAACTGAGCCTTGTGGTACACCACTTTGACCTTTGTCCATTCCGAGGTTGAGTTTACGACAACGACCCTCTGTTCGCTGAGGGACAAGAAACTGCTGATGCATTTATACATTTTTCATTGGATTCCCACGTCCCAAATCTTCTGTAGAAGAGGCCTGTGTGGTACCTTATCGAAGGCCTTCTTGAAGTCGAATAACATGACATCAATTGGATAGCCTTTATCTGTGGCCTTTGTCCACTTCTCCTGTGAGTAAAGAGCTCTCGTGAGGCAAGAGCGTCCTGGGCGAAAGCCATGCTGTCCATTATATATTATTTTGTTGCTTTCCATGAATTCCAGTAAATGCTTCTTGATAATGCGCTCCATTATTTTGCATACTGTTTTTTCCTTTGCTTTCTTCGACTGTATCCAGTAGTCACGCGTACGCCAAACCAGTGATAACAACTATCAAGGTGGTACGGTACTATAAAGAGAAAATAGTGCAAAATAAATACACAAACCTTAACAATGGATATTCCACGTCAAGAGCAAAGGATATCCGTCAAAGGGGTATAGGTCCGGTTTTATAGGATCCCAGGAGTCGGTTCCTGGGGGCTCCCATTTGTCTGAATGCACTATTCCAAGGGTTAGGAGGGTGGACAGACGTGAACAGAGGCAATTTTTTGTTGGCAAAGGGGGGATGCAAGCGCTTGACAAGCAGTTGTGGTGGGATGACTTGACGAGTGAGTCTCGGATCAGTCGTGGGCACTGGGTCAAAAGGGGGGAACAGACGTCTGGGTCGACACCGGCGTCAAGCTGGTCGTAATGTGAGAGTTTCAACAAAGGGCCGATACCGGGGGAGGGCAGTATTCAGTCATGGGTAGACAGCATTCCAGGGGAGAAGTGGTAGCTTTGGGAAGCCGATAAACAATCATTTTTGGACGGGAGTCTCGTAGGAGAAAAGGTGTGGACAATTTCAAACTGTTTAGCCGGAAATAACACTGCCCACCGATTCTCCACATACCATCCACGTCGACTCTGTTAATTCACCTACACTCAGCTCATGCAAAGGACATAACTGGTAGCTAGTGGAAATATTTTATATCTGCTCGTGACACTAGCACCATGTCTTCTACTTCTCTGTTTATTGTCTACCCTCTAGTAAACAAATCTTACGCACATTTCTCTTCACAGCACCGCCCGCCGTTCTCAAGTTAATCTCCCTATCTTATTCTCTCATACTATCTCTAAAACTCTCTCTCACTTTCACATTGTTTTTTTCTATCCTCTCTCTCTCTCTCGCCAATAACTCTTATGGCCACATCGCGTACTTTCAGTTATGGAGACGCTCGAAACCCCTTAGCACCGTGTTGTAATGTTGGAATGTATCATTTTAGCCAGTAACGCCAACGGACACCTGCTCAAGAACGTGCTTGCTTCAGGTTCACGTAATATTGCTTATTTAACTCGTCATTGTTTGGCAGCCCCCAGTTATGTCGCTAAGATACCAACCTCTTCAATGTAAGTAGTTTTATTCGAGCCTCTTCAACCTGGGCTTGCTTCAACGATTGTTTTGCACTAGCTCTCCGACACAAAGACCAGTCTCGCTTCTGTGCAGACTGGAGGGTGTTCCCAAAATATCGAGCTGGACTTAGGACGGTCTTGCTCATGTCCCAGTTGATACCAATATCTTGTTCGGCTCAAGCAAGTGATCTGATTGGTGCGACATTATGCACAGAGGATGGATGCGCAATAGCCAGAACAAATGCATTATCAAACGAGTGGCTCTTGATCGTTGCCGAAGTGTCTGAGAACTCGGAGTTGTATAACGGTTTAATGTGCCCCGTCCCGTCACTCTCCCTGTTGTCAACACGGTGATCGACAGCGTGCTGCAATATTCTGTCACATGCATATTTGAGCAATATTTCTACGGCAAATCGTATCCTTGTTTTATTCAAGCGCTGGTCTTTTACCCAAAGAGCCTTCCCGATAGCAGTTTCCATGTGTGCTGATCTCTTAATCGTTGAGCCCGTCATCGCTTTGTCCGTTCAAGTGTGGCCACGCAGATGTCAATTGCGTGGGGAATTGTTCCACGCA
The DNA here is from genome assembly GCA_036362985.1 of Ligula intestinalis. Taxonomy (NCBI): domain Eukaryota; kingdom Metazoa; phylum Platyhelminthes; class Cestoda; order Diphyllobothriidea; family Diphyllobothriidae; genus Ligula; species Ligula intestinalis. Next base: position 352,850 of record JAYGXS010000009.1, read on the forward strand.
AAATTCTGAGTCGTCAACTGCTAAAGCCTTTTCAAGTTTAACTGGCTAAGGCTCAGCCAATACACCAGTGGGAACAGGGGATGAAAGTTGAGAACCCGAAACAGTCGGTAGAGGTAAGTCCTCACGAAGGGCAAAATCAGAACTGCCGTCCAAATCGGCGGAGTAATCGTGACCTGAACGCAAGTTAGTGTCAGCAGTACACACGTGCGCAGAATGAGCCGAAGTCAAAGAAATACTAGGTAGCTCAATAGTAACCAATGCAGGGGAAGGCAACGAACACACGGGAGCATGAACACCACTCTCGGGAACATCGCCAACAAACTATGGCGACCCTGATTTGCCTGTGTTCACGTGATGCAGTGGACCCTTTTCCTGAAATTCATCCATTTTGCCCATTTTGCCACACTTGAAACCGAAATCCCCGTCCGAAGTCGGGTCTGCATGCAAGTCATTATCTGCAGATGGCAGTTCTCCATCACCTGACCCATATAAATTCGCATCTACCTGAGGCATCTCCACATTCGCACGTAGGCCCTTCATTCTGGCCCTCGTGGGATTTGTTTTACTCCTGGCATCAAGGATCAAAAGTTCTAGGTCCGCTTCATGTTCATCTTACTCCGCTTCGCGTTTATCTAGATCAGTTTCCTGTCTATATATCGCCACTGAGCGCCTATGTAGCTCCACATACCACTGCGGGCCCTTCGCGTTTAATCTAGTGAATTCCGCTTTAAGCTCGAAATAAATAGTAAAAAGTTCGTTCGCTTCGCGTCTACCTATCTCTATTCTGCATCTAGCAGATTTCGCATGAAGCTGAGCAATTTTTAAGGCCTTGATAGTTTTCTTATTCTTAAAACAAAAAAGGTTACAGTAGCGTGACTTACCAGAGCCGCAATGGAGGTTGGAGGACTTGGCTGCTCATTGACCAAATTTGACTGTTCCCTCTTCCTTGGGCATTTTTCCAATTGTGTCGTTCCCCTGGTTTGCCAATCTGGCCAACGTTGCAGATCTTGAGTACGGCTGATCTGGCCAACGTTCTCTGTATCCTGTTCAGCACTATCAATCCGGGAATTCCGCATCTGTGTATAAGTATCGTCAAATACTTTCAATCCAGACTAATGCGGCACTCCTGCTGGGCACTGGCTTGTCCGGCCAAATACTCGTACCAATGTTAAGAACATGCTTGTCAGACCAAATAATAAGGTTTATTCGTAAAGCACATCTTTGGCGCCGTCAAAAGCCCCAGAAGGCAGGAAAAAACATTAACCCAAACCCCTTCTTTCGCAGTGACTTTTGTATTTGTTTTGGTCATTTGTTAGGTCAATAGTGTGCGAAATAAGGAGTTTTTTTAAGGGAAAAAACCTGACTTCTAGAAAACAAATCTAGAAAAACATGAACTAAAATAGCTATACATTGTACGTGTTACGGTTTTATAGTCAGAATACTTGGGGTCTGGAAAAACTGTCATGTATTTTAACTGAGGTATACTTAGCCGCGGTCAGTTTGAAGATGAAAATATCAGCTGAGGACATCGCATCTACTGTAGCGGGCCAGGGATGTCGAGGTTGGCACACACCTAAAGGATAAGAGACCTGAAGATAGCTCGGTATCGAAAACTCAGAGCTGGATTGATAAGCATTACCCAAGCATACAAATATTAAGGCCGGAGTAGAAGGAAACGTGAATATATGCAGAGGAATCTACTAGAAATAAAGAATACGTATCGAGTAAGAAAATAATGTGGGGATAGGGAACGGCGTTACACAGATACAAGTCCCATCTTGAGTGGAGTGTGTTCTCTTATGTCTGATCAGTGGGGAATACAGTGCTGTGGGCGACTGCAGGGGCGAGACGGGAGTGCTGACATTGTGTGTGGGACTGCGATACGATTGACGACGACGGCGGCGGGAAGGGGGTCAGCGGCTGTGAGGGAAAAGGGCACCGGTTTCTTCACTGACACTCGATCACAGCATCTCCATCCTGGGTCCGCGCCAAAAGTGACGACCTTGGTGTACTTAAACAATCATTCAGTGTCTTGGGTTGTTATACTATCGTATGCATGGGTCTGCTCGATACGGAGATTACAATCGTTGTCCAGTGGCACAAGTTTGCTAATTAGATGGAACGTTGCAGATGTCTGAGGTGGGTCGAGGCAGCTGCGAAGCAAAATCGTCATTCAAGTGCATCGGCAGAAGACACTTGGCCTTTCGTTTGTCGAATATCTAAGTGAGATTGAGATTTACATCATTAGTATTTATACTTCTGATACATTATAAGAGAAAACAACATTTATTTTAGTATAGTTGAAGAGAAAATTATTTTCCTTCATTATATTTTTTATAAACATAAAGATATTAGTCGAGGAATATTGGAATGGATAAATTGTTCTGAGTTTTTGTTTTTTATTTTTATTTTTAAGGATTGGAAAATGAGGCAAGGCACAATTTTGCTGAACCTTTGATTTGATCAGCGTTGGAAACCGTCGACTGGAAAGCTTCCAGTATTGGCCAGTTTTCTCCAAAATGTGCGGGAACTCTCCTGGACCGTTAGATCCCTTTTGGTCCGAATTGGACGTCAAAGAACTGGTAAGCAAAGTGTCCTATTTTGTTCAGAAATATATGCGTCATGTCATTTGAGAAGAACTACTTGGTCTTTCTTCTAAATTCGGCTAAACTGTGGATTTGCGAATATCGTTGGGTAGGGCATTCCATATGATCGCATATCTTATGGTGTAGAAATTTGATCGCTGGACCGTCCTAGCTTTAGCGTTATGAATTGTATGCTGGTTGTTTCTAGTGGGACGGGAACCGTTTTGATTTGTTAACATATTATTACTAAGGATGTTCTGATTATGTGTCAGTTTCAATTTCAGTTTATTTGGTGAGGATAATAGGCAATGCCTTTGAAAACCCTATGTAACATGTGTAAATTTACCACTACTAACATAGTATTGGCAAACAGTGAGTAGCATTGTTTTTTACAATATATGTCTGGTTTTTAGAGTTCAGACTTGGAGAGAGGAGAGGGGACGCATGTAATTATCCAAGCGTTGTTTGTACATTTGAAGGGAAGTTGCCTCCACGACTGACTGTGGAAGGTTATTCCACTGTTGTATGACACGTTGCGTGAAGAATTCAGAGCGGAGGTTTAGCTTGGACGTTTTCGTGCGCAGCTTCATTGTGTGCCCACGGAGATGAGGCGAGAGGTGCCACTGAAACATGTCTTCGAAGCGTAATCCTTTCTCAAGACCGTTTATTATCTTGTAAACTAGGATAAGATCCCCTCTTTGTTGCCTGTAATGCAGAGGGAATAAATTTAGGCATGCCATTCTATCTATGTAAGTGTGGTTTTTTAGACCTCTTACTAGCTTTGTTGCCCGACGCTGCACTTTCTCCAGACATGCTGTGTCCTTTGCTAGCCATGGCCGCCACGCCTGTATGCCATACTCTAGGTGTGGCCGAACAAATGTGCCGTACACTCTGCCAAAGAGATCTTCATCGAAGGCTAGAAACGCCCTTTTGATAGCGTGCAGCACTCCCGTGGCTTTATTTGCAGCTTTGACAGACTGTAATGAGGGCTTCAGATTACTCTGTATCCAAATGCCGAGGTCTTTTTGCGTAGATGCTACGGGAATTTGGATATTTTTCAAGTGATATGTCCTGCTGCTCTGGGGGATAGGGTAGTTTGTTGGACGCAGGTGGAGGACGGCACACTTTTGCACATTGAAATCCAGCAGCCATCTCTCAGACCACGTCTGCAGTTTGCAAAGATTATTTTGCAGAGCATCTCGGTCGCTTGGGCGCTTAATGACCTGCCAGAGTTTAACGTCATCGGCGAACATGATTTTACCGCAGTCCAGTTCTTGAAGGCTGTCATTTACATAGAGAATGAAGAGTAGAGGACCGAGAACGGAGCCTTGAGGAACCCCACTAACTACGTCAACCCAGTCCGATTTATCCTCCCCGATGCAAACGCGTTGTTTTCGACCGACTAAAAATGACCTGATCCAGTCCAAAATGTTTCCCTTGATGCCAAGAACGCTCAGTTTGTGCAAAAGGCGTTGATGGGGCACGCTGTCAAAGGCTTTGCGGAAATCGATGTACACTACGTCCACTTCGAAGCCCTCTTCTAAAGCACTTGTCCAGGCCTCAATTGAAGTCAGTAAATTTGAAAGGCAGGAGCGCCCTTGCCGAAAGCCATGTTGAAAATTTTGTATGATGTCACTTTCATCGCAAAATCTTAGCATGGCCTGCTTCACAAGGACCTCCATCATTTTGCAGGAAAGGCAAGTCAAGCTTATGGGCCGAAAGCTGTTTGTAGACGTCTTGCTACCTCCCTTATATAACGGTACGATGTTGGCCGTCTTCCATTGCAAAGGCAAGTCCCCTGTTCGCATGGAAAGCTCGAACAGAATTGAAAGAGGCACCGCTAGCTCGGTCGACAGTTCTTTAAGTATCAGTCCAGGGATCCCATCCGGTCCAGGAGACTTGTCTGGTTTGATGTGACTGAGGACATGTCTTACGTCTGCGACAGAAAAGGTAACAGTTTCAATAACGGCTGTACCTTCGCCCACTTCTACTCCCGAGTTATCGTCGGGGGATTCCATCGTAAACGCCGATCTGAAAAACTCTGACAGTAACTCTACTTTCCGCGGTCCTTCCGTTACTACGTTCCCGAGGTTATCCCTTAGAGTTGCAATGTCGTCCCGGTGCTTCCTTTGACTGCGGATGTATCCATAAAACTTCTTTGGACATATTGTGGCTTGTGTTGTAAGTTGACGCTCAAAGGCAGTTCTAGAATTTCGTATTTCCTTACGGCATATATTTCGTTGCGCTTTATATTCGGCAAGTGATGTTGAATCTTGAAGATGCTCGTACTTTTTCCACAACCTTTGTTTCTTCTTCATGGCCCTTTTTATCGGCTGGTTGACATATGGAGGTCTGGCACGTGGTCTTATTACTTTCATTGGGCAATGGACTTCAATTAAGCGCTCTACAGTCCCCTGGATATGCTGCCATAATTCATTTGTATCGTTCGTACTAGGTAACCAGTTTTCTGCGGAAGCGGTACGTCTCATTTCTTCAAAATCGGCTTTCCAAATATTTCTGCGCCTCTTAATTTGCAATTTTGGAGACAATAGGTAACACACGCAGGTAAAAGCAACGTGGTCGCTTAGCCCAAGTGGCGGTTGTGAGTTCACTTCCCTTATGATCCCCTCTTCTTTACTAAAAAACGAGATCTAGACAATTTGATCTTTGGCCTTCTCGCAGTCGGGTTGTGAAGTCTATGTGTTGAATGAGATATTCGTCCAAAGAAAACTGAAGTAGTTGATAATTGAAAGGTGCTGCTGCGGCCTTTACTCCAGGCCTCATCCAATCGATGCCAGGAGCGTTAAAATCACCCAGGAGTAATAGATTTTCCTGCTTACAGATAACCGTCAGTGAACTTAGCAGTTCTACGTCGTCACTTTCGCTGGAGCCGGGAGGCCGATAAACAACGCATATATTGAGTGCCGGATGTTGCCTTATCTTAATTTTGCATGAAATTATTTCATATCGTCGTAGGGCTATGTCTGCGATTTCCCTCTGACAACAGGAAATTTCATTGGCTACATAAAGTGCCACTCCTCCGCCCCTACGTTGAGATCTGTCGCAGCGGAACAGTTGATAGCCTTCAATGCTGACTTCGCTGATCCCTATTGCTTCGGTCAGCCAAGTCTCTGCTTATGCAATTATATGTGGTTTCTGCTCAGATACTATTGTTTTGAGTTCGTCAAGTTTATTGAAGAGACTCTGACAATTGGTATAATAGATTTCGAGGCATCGGTCACTATTGCTTGTGGTATCTTCTAGAACCGGCCGGTTGACCTTGGTTAAGTTTTCCGCCTGACTACTTCCGGCCAAAGAAAATTTCGTTCAATGTGGACTATTTTTCCTCCTTTTATTTTTAGGCCGGTTTCGCCTTTGTTCTTTCGGTCGTTTAGATCGTTTTTCAAAAGTCGCATTTTCCTGCGTTCCTTTGGTTCATAATCCGGCTGAAAGAAAACTCCAGCATACATGGTCCGCAGAGACGATTTTCTTTCCAGCATAAGCTGTGCCTGCGCTTCGGTGTCCCAAATGACCTTTAATGGTCGTGGCCGAGAGCTTGAACCATTCGGCGGCTGATCCTTGCCTATTCTAAATGTTTTGAGAATTTTTACAGATTCAGTGCCCCTTAGCAGTGATTTAGCGTACTGCCTAACGAGACCTCGATCGTGCTCCACCTTATCCCCAGCAACTGTAGCCGTTGATTCTGGTGCACCCTGTATCACTATATGTTGCTTACGGTTTGCTCGAGCTTGGGCCGTGGTCACATCGCACTGAAGCAGAGTAGCAGCAGGGGTTTCGAAGTCTAGATCTGTGAAAGATTCTATGGAAATTTTGCTGGTAGCATTTACTTCTAAGTTACCGTTTGCCCTTTGGTCCGATTGAACTTCCTTTTCTTCAGAAGTCTCCTCTTGGAATGGTTGTCTTCCTTTTTGTTCACATGGCGTGCTCCAAGTTCTGCCTCGCGATAAAACTGAGGGCTTTGGTTGGTCTTTTGCAGGCCGTTCTGCATCCGCCTTCTGCTGGCGTATACACCTGCGTTTGGCCCTGCTGGACTCGTGGTTTCCTGGTTGAGCAACCACTGACCTGTCCTCTGCATGCGTTGCATCCGGTGGTGTTGTCTTATTGTGCTTTATGAGCACTGCTAGTATCTCCGCGTAAAATTCAAGGCTTCCCTCTAAACGCATTACACGCGTGGATAGGTTAAGACATCCATCGCAATCTGCACGCGCAGGCTTATTTGGCTGGGTGGTGTTGGGTTCTAAGACGGTTGGTGAAAGGAGATGCGTTTTTGCATAGTGGGTGGTCTGGGATTTCGTACTCGTTATTGACCTTGACCTTGAACGCGGTTTGTTCAAATTCGAAGATAAGTGAAGCTTTATATAAATTGATTTATATAAGAGAAGAAACGACTCAAAGTCTTTGGTTTTTTTAAATAAATTATCAGTAAGTAACAGTTGACTATCTTAGCCAAAATCTGCTACCAAACTCCTTCGTCGATTTGGTCAGATATTGTCCTCTGTTTCATAGAACGCTGTACAAATCATTTGTTTTGTACTTCTAGTATTTTATAGTTTATTTGTCAAAAACACATTACTTAGACATATATTTAGCATTCAAAAATCCTTAACTGGAAAATTTTATTAGAAACAATGACTGAAGCGAAAGTTGTTGTGGATCAAATCGATCTGTCAGCCCTCTTAAATCTAACAAACTTTATTGAAAAGTATGAACCTGTATTTAAGATTCTTAATTCACTTCTGGACTCCAATTCATTTGAAAGCAACCTCACGAATTTACCTCAGATTGAGTCTGTGGTGCATTTAGTATCAACAGAAGTTTCAGATAGATCAAAACGTAGCTGTAATATAATCTTCCGCAACTTTCCTCAAACGAGTAATCCAATGGTAGCAATACAAAGCGTTTTTCAACAATGTGGGATAAGTATAGGCATAGTGTCTATCAAAAGACTAAATTCGCGAAGTAAAAACAAACCGATTTTGCTTACATGTTCTTCCCACGCCGAAGCTCAAATGCTACTGCAAAACTCTGAAATAAATAGGAGTTTCCGGAGTTTTAAAGCATATATAGGCCCTGACTTGACCCCAATGCAGCGCAGACAAGTTTTTCACAAAGACAAAGGGCGTAAACAAAGTCAGCCGCATATAGTCGTTGAGGACGGAAACACTCCACTAAATGCTACTTCAGAGGAACAATTAACGAGTTCCTCCTCATCTGGGAAGGAAAACGAAAACTATCAACGTAGCATCAGCTTAGATGACTTGAGAGCGACTTCTTCTAACTACAATAATGACAAACCGAAAGCAAATAATAAACCTACCGAAGCAATTAAGGGAAAGAATAAGGTTCAAACTAAAAGACCCCGAAATAGTACAACCCCATTAGACATGACCAACACTTATCCTGAATCTAATCAAGATACACCGATAAATAACAACACACGTCTAAACATGTCCATAAATAGCAATACCAGTCCTAACTCAACGAACCAAAGTAGTAAACCAGTGTTAGATTATCTCCCCCGAACAACCCAGAATAGACCACCAGTCCCAAACAGAATTTCATATCAAAACGAATTTCCGTATCTAAATGCACACCCTAAAATGACACCTAACCCCTTCTCTCAACCTATGTATCCTAGCCCATACACAAGACGACCACCGCACACCCAACCCTTTCAATACAACACACACAATCAACTCCCACCTCGCACAACTCCATACCCTCCGATAGTTACACAATGCCATCGAATTCCACCACTCTCATCACCAATTTTTCCCAATAATGCACAATTCGCCACAAATAGTCCAACACCACCATATTATCCACCAATCACACAATTTCCGCACATGAGCCCTCAACACAATCAACCAAGTAATAGGAATCCATTTTTTCACAACAGATTCCAGCTTTTGTATCCGACACCATAAGTGTTGCTCTTATTAATGCTAGATCGATAGTAAACAAAGTTCCACGACTTAGAACTTTTATTGACACACACAATCCCGATATAGTCTTTTTAACAGAAACATGGGTAAACGAATCAACCTCCAATGCTTCACTTTTTATAGCAAACTACACCTTCTATAGACAGGACCGTGCGAATAAACGAGGAGGAGGTTGTATGATCTACATTAGATCTACCATAGAACAGAGTGGCTTTGAGGTTCTCCAGGAGACGTTCAATGGCGAAGCGTGCTTTGCTATAATAACATCCAAGACCCTTAAAAGCATTCTAATTGGATGTTTGTACACCCCTCCGGAATATAGTAATGATGACACTGGTCTTACAAATCTACTAGATATTCTTTCGAATATCCAAACCGAATATAAGATAATCGCAGGAGACTTAAACCGTCCACAAATAAACTGGACAGAACTATCAGCCCCATCCAGACATGATGAATTATTATCATCAATTGTGTTTCATAACTGGACGCAAATAATAAGCAAACCAACCAGGGGAAACAATATACTCGATGTTATTCTCACCAATGATATCTGGCCCTTATATACGCACTACGACAGCTTAACCTTTGATAGTGATCATAAGACAATAATAGCAGTGCTCCCTCTTAGCATTAAAATAAGACCTGATCCTAGTTACACTTCTATAAACCCCAAAAATCTTGACATTGAGTCTATGAATAACTACATTAGGTCATTGGATTGGAGCTCTTTCCTCCTAACAGCATCTCCTCTAGAAGCTGTAAACATATTATATGCCACCCTTAATTTAATTCGAGACACCCTAATTGACGAGAGATCCCCATGTAAGAAATCACTAATCCCAAACTTCCTTTCCAAACGGCTAAAAAACTTAAAAAACAACTCCACGACCCATGTATTAGTTATCTATCTACGCTCAGACGCATTACAGAGATTCACGAGTTAGCCCAGAACATTGAAACAAATAAGACGATAGCAGCAGAAATTCGGGCAATCGAGTCCCCAGAAGGGACAGCCCAAATCTTCAGGAAACAAATAAATAATCATCGAAAACAAGGCCCCCAAATCATGCTTGATGACCAAGGAATGGTAATAACAAATGACAACCAAATAGCAAATCTTTTCAACGAGTATTTCTCAACCAACTATTCAGTCGAGGAAGAACCAATCCCCCAACCAACAGAAATGACGGCACTAGTATTAAAAGAGATATTGTTTAACGAAGAAACTGTAGAGAAAGCTATCCGCCAACTGGCCAATTCCACATCATATGGAACGGATAGAATACCTCCTTGCATACTGAGACATATGACATATGCCCCAATACTTTTGTCTAACCTTTTCTCGTTACTGCAGTCAAATGGTACTTATCCAGAAATCTGGAAAAAATCATGTATCACCCCAATTTACAAAAACGGAAATCGGTCCAATGCCCAAAATTATCGTGGTGTTCACCGCACATCAGTTTTAGCAAAAATCTTAGAAAAAATAATTTATAACCAAATGGTAGACCATCTGACGAATGTAAATCTCATACCTCCCTCTCAACATGCCTTTTTACCTAAAAAGTCATGTCAGTCCTGCCATCTCACTTTCTTGGAATTCGTCTCCAGAAATCGAGATGATGGGAACACGGTAGCTACAATTTACTTTGATCTAAAAAAAGCCTTTGACAAAGTTCCACATAAAAGACTGATCGTGAAGCTAGTGAGTCACGGGATTCGGCCCCCCCTCCTTGATTTCCTCAAATCCTATCTTCACAACCGATTTCAAGTAGTACAACTTCGAATTATAGTATCAGAACCAACTCATATAAGCAGTGGTGTTTTTCAAGGCACTATCCTAGGTCCACTCTTATTTCTCATTTACATTCATGAGTTATCCACGATATCGACATCTGGTAAAACATTTTTATATGCAGATGACTTAAAACTCGCATATGCCTATAACAAAAATTCGATAAGTAGTGTGCATAGAACAATTGAATTAGACCTTCAAAAACTAAACGACTGGAGTGTTCAGTGGCAAATGCCGTTTTCACCAACAAAATGTCATCTCATGATTTTTGGACCACTAAAACTTCCCCCCATAATGTTTAGTGGTCAAGAAATAAAAGAGCTTACATCTTTAAAAGATTTAGGTCTTAGCTATTCTAATACTCTTGACTTATCCCCACATGTTAAACAAATCGCACCAAAAGCCAATCGACTATGTGGCTTCATAAGTAAAAATTTCACATTAATTACACTTAAAACTAAACTTTACAAAATGTACGTTTTACCTATTCTAGATTACTGCTCAATATTTTTCGGTACCATGTCATCAGATGACAGACAGAAACTAGAAAAAATCCAGCGAAGGTTTACCAGAGTTCTGTGTAAACGCGATGACGCCCGAGACTCCTATTCAATAATGTACAATAGATATGGCCTTAAACCCCTCTGGCAAAGGCGACTCCAAAATGGTTTAACTTTCCTATTTAAAGTGACACATAATCAGAACATCCTTAGCAATAATATGTTAACAAATCAAAACGGTTCCCGTCCCACTAGAAACAACCAACATACAATTCATAACGCTAAAGCTAGGACGGCCCAGCGATCAAATTTCTACACCATAAGATATGCGATCATATGGAATGCCCTACCCAACGATATTCGCAAAAGCCACAGTATAGCCGAATTTAGAAGAAAGACCAAACAGTTATTATCAAATGACATGACGCATATATTTCTGAACAAAATAGGACACTTTGCTAACCAGTTCTTTGACGTCCAATTCGGACCAAAAGGGATCTAACGGTCCAGGAGAGTTCCCGAACATTTTGGAGAAAACTGGCAAATGCTGGAAGCTTTCCAGTCGACGGTTTCCAACGCTGATAAAATCAAAGCTTAAGCAAAATTGTGCCTTGCCTCCTTTTCCAATCCTTAAATAAAAACAAAAACTAAGGACAATTTATCTATTCCAATATTCCTCTACTAATATCTAAATGTTTATAAAAAATTATTATGAAAGAAAATAATTTTCTCTTCAACTATACTAAAATAGATATTGTTTCCATTTATTTTGTATCAGAAGTATAAATACTAATGATGTAAATCTCAATCTCACTTAGATATTCGACAAACGAAAGGCCGAATGTCTTCTGCCGATACACTTGAATGACGATGGTGCTTCGCAGCTGCCTCGACCCACCTCAGACATCTGCAACGTCCCATCTAATTAGCAAACTTGTGCCACTGGACAACGATTGTAATCTCCGTATCGAGCAGACCCATGCAATATGGTAGACGCCATATCCTCAGCTGATTTTTCACCTTCAAACTGACCGCGGCTAAGTATACCTCATTTAAAGGACATAACAGTTTTTTCCAGACCCCAAGTATTCTTACTATAAAACCGTAACACCTACAATGTATAGATATTTTATTTCATGTTTTTCTAGATTTGCTTCCTAGAAGTCAGGTTTTTTTCACTTAAAACAAACTCCTTATTTCACACACTATTGACCTAGCAAAAGACCAAAACAAATACAATGGTCACTGCGAAAGAAGGGGTTTGGGTTAGGTTTTTTCCTGCCTTCCGGGGTTTTTGACGGCGCCAAAGATGTGCTTTACAAATAAACCTTATTATTATTATTATTATGAAAGCGCTTCGGCTATTTCTGGGAGTACCTTGTCAAAGGTTGTACGCGGCGGCTTGCATAAGTTAACCTGATTACACCCGTTAGAGTATATCTTAGCGACTTGGCCTTCAGGGTGTGAGCTGGTGGTGAAGTCGGTAGAGCGTTCGACATTATAAAATGAGGTCCGGGGTTCAAATCCGGCCGTCGACGAACATTTTCTTTCAGCTAGCAGAGATGGATCGTGCACGTTAGCGTTACCCATGCTATTGGAAACTATAGTAGAGTGCATTAATTCAAAGTCTGCAATCAACCGGCCGTGCTAATATAGATAGCGAAAAGATTTGCTTGTGCAATTAATTTCAACAGTCAAAATTTGTAATGTAAACGACTCAGCCTTTGTTGTAAGGAGTTCTTTGCACTATAACAATCAGATTCAGAAGCAGCGATGTTGTTCTTAGGAGCGAGTGAACTTCCAGACTTGTGCTGATCGTAGGGATAACTTCCAGAGCGTGGTATAATCCGCGGTCCAGTTAGATTGTTCAAGCGAAGGATTCTTCCCACTCAGAAAGGATATTTCCAAAGGGCAGGTAATACGCAGTCCAGTTAGATTGTGAAAGCGAAGGATTCGTCTCACTCAGAAAGGATATTTCCAAAAGGGAGATAATACGCAGTTCCTTTGTCAGTTTTTATAGCCAGATGTGTCTTCTACACTAAGGTAGAGACTAAAAACCTCGTGAGCGCAAAGAGCTTAAATTCGAAACCAATTTCAAATTTCGCGCTTTTGTTTCAAATTTAAATAGGAAATTTAAACCATTTTGGAGTCGCCTTTGCCGGAGGGGTTTAAGACCATATCTATTGTACATTATTGAATAGGAGTCTCGGGCGTCATCGCGTTTACACAGAACTCTGGTAAACCTTCGCTGGATTTTTTCTAGTTTCTGTCTGTAATCTGATGACATGGTACCGAAAAATATTGAGCAGTAATCTAGATAAGGTAAACCGTACATTTTGTAAAGTTTAGTCTTAAGTATAATTAATGTGAAATTTTTACTTATGAAGCCACATAGTCGATTGGCTTTTGGTGCAATTTGTTTAACATGTGGAGATGAGTCAAGAGTATTAGAATAGCTAAGACCTAAATCTTTTAAAGATGTTAGCTCTTTTATTTCTTGACCACTAAACATTATCGGGGGAAGTTTTAGTAGTCCAAAATCATGAGGTGACATTTTGTTGGTGAAAACGGCATTGGCCACTGAACACTCCAATGGGGTCACCAAATTTGTAGAGGCTTTATCACTACAAATATACAAAACGTCTTAGCAAATACGCGATGAAAACTTTCGAGGGTAGACTAACTGCTAATAAGGGATTTACCAGACTATTCTAGTGGAAAAGTCGCAAAAATCCAGTAAAGAGATTGACGATGAAGATTAGAAATGATACAACTCACTTAGATCCTTCACGATCCTAGTCGGCAGTAGTCAAGTAGTCGACTTGCCAAAGGATAACTCTGCGAGGACTGGATCCAAGTTCGTTGGGCTGTGAGTTGCAAAAATGAGGAGAAAGCTCGTTTGAAAATTGTCGCTGGATTCTCCTGGAGCCCGAGAGTGATCACCAGAGAGGTGTCGTTGAAGGGCTAAATAAACAGCGGCAGGTGAGGAGAGAATTGAGCTGTGGAGAGTGATTAGCAAGATAGTTGCTAGCACGCGTCAAAACCGAAAGTGTGAAAAAGTGTTGTATTTAGTTTTAACAAACTTGGTTATTGATAAATTTAAACAACACGTAAGTAGGGCCAAGAGCCCACACTTTTGAAGATCTTATTCAATTGTTCTATGCACACTACTTGTCAAATGTTTGTTATAGGCATATGCGAGTTTTAAGTCATCTGCATATAAAAATGTTTCAGCAGAGGTTGATATCGTGGATAACTCATGAATTTAAATGAGAAATAAGAGGGGACCTAGGATAGTGCCTTGAAAAACACCACTGCTTATATGAGCTGGTTCTGATACTATATTTCGAAGTTGTACTACTTGGAATCGGTTTTGAAGATAGGATTTGAGGAATTCAAGGAGGGGGGGGGCTGAATCCCATGACTCGCTAGCTTCACGATCAGTCTTTATTGGGAACTTTATAATAATAATAATAATAATATGTTTATTATGCCAGTTTACAGGCAATATGTCAAAGGCTTTTTTAGACCAAAGTAAATTGTAGCTACCGTGTTCCCATCATCTCGATTTCTGGAGACGAATTCCAAGGAAGTGAGATGGCATGACATGTTGAGATGGAGTTTTGAGAATACATTCCTCAGATGGTTTAACATTTGGTTATAAATTATTTTTCTAAGATTTTTGCTAAAACCGATGTTCGGTGAATACCACGATACTTTTGGGCATTGGACCGATTTCCGTTTTTGTAAATTGGGGTGATACATGATTTTTTCCATATTTCTGGATAAGTACCCTTAGACTGCAATAACGAGAAAAGGTAAGACAGAAGTATTGGGGCACATGTCATATGTCTCAGTACGCAAGGAGGGATTCTATCCGTTCCATGTGATGTGGAATTGGAAAAATGGCGGATAGTTTTCTCTACAGTTTCTTTGTTAAAAAATATCTCTTTTTAATACAAGTGCCGTCATTTCTGTTGGTTGGGGGATTGGTTCTTCCTCGACTGAATAGTTGGTTGAGAAATACTCGTTAAAAAGATTTGCTATTTGGTTGTCATTTGTTATTACTATTCCTTGGTCATCAAGCATGATTTGGGGGCCTTGTTTTTGATGATTATTTATTTGTTTCCTGAAGATTTGGGCTGTCCCTTCTGGGGACTCGACTGCCCGATGTTCTGCTGCTATCGGTTTTTTGGTTCAATGTTCTGGGCTAACTTGTGAATCTCTGTAATGCGTCTGAGCGTAGATAGATAACTAATACATGGGTCGTGGAGTTGTTTTTTAAGTTTTTTTAGCCGTTTGGAAAGGAAGTTTGGGATATGTGATTTCTTACATGAGGATCTCTCGTCAATTACGGTATCTCGAATTAAATTAAGGGTGGCATATAATATGTTTACAGCTTCTAGAGGGGATGCCATTAGGAGGAGAGAGCTCCAATCCAATGACCTAATGTAGTTATTCATAGATTCAATGTCAAGATTTTTGGGGTTTATAGAAGTGTAACTAGGATCAGGTCTTAATTTAATGATAAGAGGGAGCACTGCTATTATTGTCTTATGATCACTATCAAAGGTTAAGCTGTCTTAGTGCGTATATAAGGGCCAGATATCATTGGTGAGAATAACATCGAGTATATTGTTTCCCCTGGTTGGTTTACTTATTATTTGCGTCCAGTTATAAAACACAATTGATAATAATAATTCATCATGTCTGGATGGGGCTGATAGTTCTGTCCACTTTATTTCTGGACGGTTTAAGTCTCCTGCAATTATCTTATATTCGGTTTGGATATTTGATAGAATATCTAGTAGATTTGTAAGACCAGTGTCATCATTACTATATTCCGGAGGGGTGTACAAACATCCAATTAGAATGCTTTTAAGGGTCTTTGATGTTATTATAGCGAAGCACGCTTCGCCATTGAACGTCTCCTGAAGAACCTCAAAGCCACTCTGTTCTATAGTAGATCTAATGTTGATCATACAACCTCCTTCTCGTTTATTAGCACGGTCCTGTCTATAGAAGGTGTAGTTTGCTATAAAAAGTGAAGCATTGGAGGTTGAATCGTTTACCCATGTTTCTGTTAAAAAGACTATATCGGGATTGTGTGTTTCAATACCAAGGTAGCATGGCCAATCCGTGTTAAACACTGACGATCTGTCAGTTCCGCGCCTGCGTTTAAGTACCTTCGAGTACTGTCAATCCAGCCAGGTGCGCGATTCCTTGTTCAGCACGATCGATCCTGCTGTTTCGCAGCTTTGTTTTAGTACTGTCAAGTACTTTAAATCCAGACAAATGCGAGACACCTGTTGAACACTGGCGTGTCAGGCCAATTATTCGTATCGATGTTGAGTACTGGTTTGTCAGACAAAATACCCAGGTAGCACGGCCAATCCGTGTTAAGTACTGTTTCGTCCTTTGCTTTTTTCGAATATATCCAGCAGTCACGCGTACGCCAAACTATCAAGGTGGTACGGTACTATAAAGAGAAAATAGTGCAAAATAAATACACAAACCTCAACAATGGATATTCCACGTCAAGAGCAAGAGGAATCCGTCAAAGTGGTATGGGTCCGGTTTTATAGGGTCCCAGGAGTCGGTTCCTGGGGTCTCCCATTGGTCTGAATGCACTATTCCAAGGGTGGGGAGGGTGGATAGACGCGAACAGACACAATGTTTTGACGGCAAAGGGGGTGTGTAGACGGGAACAGAGATAAGGTTTTGTTCGCAAAGGGGGGATGCAAGCGCTTGACAGGAAGTTGTGGTGGGGTGACTTGACGAGTGGGTCTCGGATCAGCCGCGGGCACTGGGTCAAAAGGGGCGAACAGACGTCTGGGTTGACACCGGCGTCAAGGTGGTCGTAGTTTCAGAGTGTCAACAAAGGGTGGAGACCGGGGGAGGGCAGAATTCAGTCATGGGTAGATAGCATTCCACGAGGGTAATGGTAGCCTTGGGAAGCCGATAAGCAATCATCTTTGGACGAGAGTCTCGTAGGGGAAAAGTTGTGGAGAGTTTCAAACTTGTTCAGCCGGAAATAACACACGCAATGCAAGTTAGACTGACAGGATGGTAATTTGTGCAATCAAGTCGTGAACCTCCCGTATAGATTGGAGTGACTTTTGCCCACTTTCATTCTTCTGGTAGTTCGCCTTCTTCAAACGATTTCTGGATGATAGCAGCCAGAGGTTTGCACAGTCCGTTTGCTTATTCTCTTAGTTTATATGCTTTCCAACGAATGAGGTCAAACGCGTGGCAGTCTCCCTGTGACTGTGAGCAGCATGGTTGCACTGCGTGTTCTCTGCGGCTGTGGGTAGTATGGTTTCGGGCTGAAATGTTAATAAAAAGTGAGGATCTTATAGATTGGCAGCCTGGGAATGAAAATATGAAATACATAACAGCTTCTTAAAATATGGACAAAAGAGGTTGAATAAGCCACGCAGTACGTACCAAAATACAAAAAAACAAAAAGCTAGAAAACTAGGCAAAGATGGAAACGTGTAGGTATAAATGCAGCACATTTCCTTTTGCACTAAGCATCACCAAATACAGTTTTCTATTCAATTAAAATGACACATCCTTTATATTCACCATGGTTGTAAAGCAACCTAAAGCAAATTGTTTAAACTGCCTAAATAATTAGTGAATGTTTTAAGTAACATCTGATAGTGAATGTGCATTTTGTGGTAATTTCGTTTTTAGTTGCCTAGGGTCGTAAAGTACCCAATATTTATGTTAATTGTGTAACTTTTAGGCATGGGTGTTATATTTTTTATTGCATGTGCTTATAGGTGTCCTGTGTTGCTGTAGTTGAAGCTGTGTATGCTAATCTGTATGTTTTTTCTATTGATTTCTTGTTGTTTTTACTGTGGATGCGGAATTTTCAATACCATGCTTGAGTAGAGTATCTATACTTATAAAGTGAAACTCTTTTATTTAAAAAAACTGGTGCGATAGTGCCTACGTTTGCACAGGTTAACCTATGAAGCTTTAGTCTGCAGACACCTCCCAGATATGTGTTTCCTTATAATTCCTAGGGAAAGTAAAAAAAACAACTAAAGCCCAAATATCGACCCATTAGTCTTGAAACGTGCTACTTTTGTCGATTATATGATCATGCGCACGTTGTGACGCTACAAAAGGGGATTTCGCCGTCACTAGGGAGAGCATACACATAATTTGCAGGGTGGGCCAAGTTGGAGGTAAGAAATTCTATCTTCAATCATCAGCTTAAATGTATTTAGCCATCGGATGATATTTCCAAGATTGTATGTTTTGCCATGTCCTGAATTGTAAAAATTATATGTTTCAGACAATTGAAACATTGTTTTCCCGGACCGTTTGCAGCTGATAGAGAGGCCACGAAATTTAATAACGTCATCAAATTCTGTTCAACTCGTGATCTTTGCCTTGTACAAATTAGATGTTTTGCCGAAAATACTCAAATGCCCCATTTCTTTTATATCTTCGTGTGATTTCATGACGAATCTCATTAGAAATAGGCCTACAATTTTATCCTCGCACACACGAACCAAAGTTATATTGCCCAAATGAGGCGATTTTCCCATAAGGACCACATCGGAGAAAAAACTACTGCAGCCTTACCCTCAGTCCAACGGAAGACGGGCATAGCACTTAAACAGAAACTTGCCAAACCGCTACCGTGCGCACATTCTCATACCTCAGAAGTGTGTTCGATTTTGTAGCATGGGAAGACGGAACGCTGTATCGGCTAGCCCTCTCTGCCCTCTTATGTAATCTACTACTAGTACTGAAATTACGACTGACGACTTCGAGATGACGTTCAGTCGCTGAAGCTCACTTCGTACCTCATGCTTCACCCTCATTAATGGCAATGGAACTTGCCTCTTCTGGATGTTGTATGAGAAATGGGGTACGTTTTCACGACAAATCCATTAGCGAAGAAGGTAGAATAGATGACTTAAACTCGCAGGTGTGTAACCCCTAAAGGAAACGTGTGATAGATGCGCTGGACCTGTATAAGGGCTAAATCAGGGCGTGGCAAATGTTACGAAAGATACGTTCACCTAAAAAATTTTGCGCCTGAGGCAGGCGCACGCCGCATCAACCACCTGCGTCCGATCTCGCCTCGTTTTCTTACGGGTAGGTGAAGCAAGAAAGAGTGTAGTAGACCCAGCGCAAGTCTACTCTCACTTCGAAACTGCACATACACATCACCGTTTTTGCTGGATTCCTAGGACCGTACTTGTTTTCTGGGATTGTGATTATGTCCAACAGGGAATTCTTATCATAGCCGAAGCATGTCTTCATCTTACCACCCAATTATCGAAATGCAATGTGTTAAATGCTTACTGTGTTTGCTCATTTTCCTTTTTTTAGTCTAATCCGTCCGTTTCATGGATTTTACAGGCGCATTCCAAATGATTGTTGCCGATAAACGTTTTAGCACCTATGAGGAATTCGAAGCGGCGCTGACCGACTTCAAGAAGGTTAGTTCAGGGTTTTTGCTCGTTAATTCCTGTCTTTTATCCATTATCCTTGGAGATTTCTCATATTTGTCAAACAAGCGATTGTGTGATTTTTTTCGCCTACTTAATGCTTTTACTCTGAAAAACGTGTTTCACAGATGGTTCTAATAGCATTATCAAGCCAGCTTTCTGACGAACACAAAAAAGGTTCGACGAAATGTTTTAATGCAATCTTTATCACTGTCAACGCAGTTTATTCTTCACTTTGGTAAATAAGTGTCTTCTGGATACAAAATTTTCTCTCATTTCATCTATATTTTCTTTATTGCCATGGAACCATAACCATTGATCTGTCTTAGGGGAGTCCTGTTTTAATTCATTTGGAATCCGTTTTTTCCTTTTATACTTGCGATCCTATTCGCCAAAACTGATCTGCAGGGCATCTTGAGGCTTTTTGGGGGTTGCGTTAACCATAAGACAGCCGGTGTATATTGTTTTCATTCCAAGTTCGTATCTTTTGCTGACCCTTTTATGATTTTCCTTGAAACATCGAAAACCAAATAATCCTTCCAGTTCAGAAATTGTCTATTTTGCAATCCGGAATATGCGTCGTTCGGGCATTAATAAAATTCCCTATTTCATTTTCGTGTCTAGCAAACCGGTGTTGACTTCGCCCGTGGCCGCGCTACTTATCACCCAGAGGGCACGATCAAACGTGCAAATTTGTTGATTGCAAATGCTGAGTACGTCTGTCGTTGCAAACGATCTACAGAATGCGAAGCCGCCTTCAAGGTTGGCTCACGCCGACTATATCTGCATGTCATAAAATTCTACATGTTGCATAATCACGAGGTCTGTCGAGCTGCACTGGAAGATGAGAAGCAGGAAGGGAGTGGGGAACATGCTTTGCCAGGTACTTTGCGTCCTTTCTGGTCATTACATTTCTCTTATCTTAGACGCGTATTGTTATACTACTTAAATGAAGCCAGTAGCAACTACATTTTAATGTTATCAAACCGAATATAACGAATTCCAAAACGTTCCAGGCTTTTCACCCCCCATAAGGGAGTCTGACGTTGAACTCGTTAATTCTGGTCCAGTGTGTTTTCGCTGCCGACAGCTTTCATAAACTCGATCTCCTCGTCGTCTCGGCTCCCCGTCCCAGGCGCTTTTTCTACTGTGGATTATGTTATTTTTGCAGTCCGTTAAAATAATTACCGCTGGTTTCACTAGACTAGTCAACCTTTCTCATCCCCGGTTTTTCAGCCTATGAAGTCGTCGAGGATTTGACACCGCAGTTTATGCGCTTCTTCCCGTCCGACCGCATGGACACATATGAGGCCTTCCACGGGAGACTGCGGGAGTTCCAACAGGCGACGGGAAGCGTGTATGTTCTCGGACGCAGCAACAAGTGGTCACCGAAGGAGCAGGTGGCCGCGGCATCGTCTGGCTTGACCTACAAGAACGTCACCCTCCAGTGTGTGCACTTTGGCAGTGGCGACAGTAGGCGTTCGTCCGTCGAAGGAAGCACTCGGTTAAAGTGAGTGTCTCTCTCTCTAGGCAGCAAAGAGCTTCGGTCTATATCGCTTCGCGTTCTCTCACATGGAATCATTGTTCCGGGCAATTCAAACACGCAGTGTTTCCGGGTTGAGTTTTAAGTGGTCATCATGTGGGGCCACACAGAAATCTGGTCAGTTAGCCCTTGTCCAATTTAAACGTTCTCGTCATTTGTGCTGTGTTTAGGATGCGGGATACCGCACTACAGGAGCACCGATAGAGCCTGCCTGACTGCCAATTCATCATCCCATTCCACTCAAAGAATATTTTCATCAGTACACATATCGATCTTGCTGCCACAAGATAATCGCACTCAATCCCGATTGCGTCTTGGCGCATTCTTTACCTACTGATTTCCTCCACCTTGACGGTAGTTACAAATTATGAGATGTGATTGCGACAATCGGCCTGATTGCTTAACTCCTCCTAAAAGCCGGGGCGTTGATGCCGATGTTGGTCGATTTTCAACCCCATTTTTATTCTTCAGTAAATTCGCACATGCTATTTCGGTTTCCGTTAGTTCTTTTATCCAGTTGGCAGCAAAATTAACGACTGACTATTTTTGAAGGCGGGCAGTTCCCATAGTTAAATGGTTTGTCTTTGGATAACCATGTTTTATCAAAATAGTTCCGATCGCAACCGACAAAAACAACGAGCCTTTTGTGCGGTGTTGTCCAAAGATCGGACATTCGCATGTCGGCCTGCGAGGATTATTGAGAAAAAAGAGTTTTAGACTGATCCGCCACCTCGGTATAAAAAGGACTACACAAAAAAGTTTAATGATGTCTGACGCAAGATTCTATGGTTGGCCAGAATGCAAGTCAATAAGTGTTACCTTCATTCAATTGTAAAAACGATAGTGGCTTTTAATGCTGAAATGTGATCTTAAGGCATTTCTAATGTGCATCGAAATCGACTTTCTTGGTAAGACATGTCTCCTCGGCGTGCATTACCTCCAGGCGCTCGCGCCTCTTGGTAGTTGAGCAAGTATGCTTCTTCATCCGCACGGTGAGTTTTCGTTCGACTTAGCATGTTCCTGAAAGCGCAGTGTTTTTAACGCATGGGATAGTTATTCCCAAGATGAAAGATGATGCAAGTAGAAAGAAGACGAAGAGTTGTTCTCTAGGACCAGTTGATTGTTTGCCCGACGTTCGGATCTCTCACGCAAACCCATTGCCAAGGAATATACAAGTGTTACCTTGAACTCTGCCATCGATTTGTTCGTACATCGCTATGTGGGCATCCGGAAAAATGGATATACCTTTTGATAGAATCCACGCGTAAGTGCCATGATTCCTGCAGCCGGCGTGAAGTTCGGTCGTCTGACTGGCCTAGTATTTTCACGTATTCGAAGTCGAAGCCGTGCCCTGGCATAGACGCCTAAGCGGTTACCAAGTATAGCTTGTCCTTACTTCGCACGGCGAGTCCGTGCTCGTGCAGTCTTGTGAGAACTCCTTTACCGGTCTCATCACCATAATTTTATTGACCAGTAAGACAGGCATTGCGCAAACAAATCGATGACACAGCTCAACGTCACTCCCGACAGAGCTGAGCTAGATCTGCAATAAGCTGTACACTGTTTGATGCCTTGACAAGGGCTCGCGTGAAAGTTAGAAATGTCGGGCAAATAAGCAACTGGTCCCAGGGAACACTTTTCCGTCTTATATTTGATTACCTGAGCCTCGTATATTTTCGACCATTCAGAATACCTAATCTCAACGGTTGTAACCCCCGATATTTGAACCCGAGACCTCGAGTCATTGAGTTGAATATTCTACCATTGCACCACGGGCTCGTTGCTTTGTCGGTTGCGATCGGGAATGTGACGAAACTGGGGTGTTTATCCGATTTATTTGATTCGGAATATTTTTGTCCCCTTGTGGCTTGAGGCTCGTACTTGTGTGATTTCAGTCGGTCGCTTAGTGACCTTAAAACTTATATGTCTGACTAACTATTCCGTACATTTCGCTCGTAGAGATCGGCTGTATTTTTAAATGAAACGTGAAGGATAGGTATTACCCTTTTTGTGTATTTTTTTATAAATCAGTGTGCCTTATTTAACCATCATCCTCTAGGAAGGACACCTTGTTACTCTGCTCCATTTCTATCGTGAACTTAATCTTCCAATGCAAATTATTCATACAATTAAGAAGCTCTTCGACGATTTTTTGGTATCAAGAATAGCGAATATTTCATCCACATATCGTCTGTATATTGTTGTCTTATTAAGTTTTGATGACATATTTTCCTCTTGATAACCGATCAAAACGTCGGCAGAGGTTTGCTTGAGTGGACTTCCCATTGGGACTCTGTCGATTTCTCTGTGCAGTTTCCCATTAAACAGAAGTTGGGCATTCTTGGTGCAAAGTATCAGCAATTCCCGTAGTATTTGGGGCGGCAGATGGATTTTCGACGCAGGGGTTCATATGACACATTTGTAAATAATGACTCAACATCTCAAGGAATCATGCATTTGTTTGCAATAAATTGAGGAGCGTATTTTGTCGCGTAAGTAGAGAGCCGGTGCCGAGTAGGTTTTAGTACCTTGAGAATCCACTGTGCTTTTTGGTGTTATCCCCATAGTCTAGGGCTATGCGTACCTCAAGGTTTTAAAAATAGCGCAGTTGTAGTATGAATAAAGTTTTTTGTCCCACAACTAACTAACTATTTTCCAGACTGCGTGTTGTATTGCTTTCGATGGATCTTTACCTGAAGTCTCTAGACCTATTTTGCTCTGATCACTTAAAATGGATTCCACTTTCCTCACACGCTCCCTTCGGTTAAGAATGACAACTCCATGAACTTATTTAGACTAAGAACTTATTATTTCTTCGTGATGTTTCAATGCCATGTGTTCTTTAGTCATAATCGTCATTTGTGTTACAGGAGCATAAGGTATTGGTGAACAATGTCCACAAATTTAGCTTTGAGCAAGTCCTCGTCGTCAGTGAACCCAGGTATTATGTCAGCCTCAATTTAAAATGGATTTTTTCTTTTGTTTGGAACAAAAATGCTAGTCCTTGTGATGGCTTAGTAAGTTTAATATATCAAAAATTAATAATTTCATCTGTATGCAGTGTAAGAGTCTAGTTTCGTCAGTAGATCATTGCATAATGAACTATTTAATGCACAACGATATGATTATCTTCTTCTCCTTTGTATGATACATTCATGTCCCACTAACAATAACCAACAAAAAGAAACTTCTCTTGTCTAGGGCATGTTTTGCCTGATCCAGGTGACTTGCTGGTGCAGACAGCAAGATTGCATAAGACAGTCCAGATATTTTATTGTTGGACGTAAATTTCCTCGACGAAGGATTTATAGAAATAACTTGGGGCAGAACTGACTATAGGGGTCCTTTTTTACCATTGCGTTATAATAATGACCTAAATTTACATTTTCAGTAACACTACTTGCCCTTTCATTCGTTAAATTCCACCAATAGAAGGTCGATTTTCCTTTTTCTTGAAATTCCGCCAATATACGATAGAATTTCTTTCAGTTGGCATCAGTAACCTGTGTAGCGGGCCAGGGATTTCGAGGTTGGCACACACCTAAAGGAGTAATTCACGCATATGATTCTCCAGAAGTAACGCCGAACGGGGTTTTCTATCACCACAACATGCAATCGTAGAAAGAGATAGAAGAACAAGGCGATAGTAAGACATGAGGTCTGTTGATATAAAACTAATGGCAAAACAATAAAAAGAGTGGAAAGGATACGATACGGGGATTACCAAGGGACTGTACAAATGATCCGTTTGGAGTGAGCGGTGATCACAGAATATTAGTTAGATACCGGCGGGAGTGCAGCGCAGTGGGCAACTGCGGGTGAGGGCCATGGTGGTGCTGACGGCAGGAGAGTGTGTAACGGTGACACAGGACGGCGGGAAGAGCGTGTAGCTGCGACACGGATTGGGGGAAAGTGGTGCCAGCAGAGGGAAAGAGAAGGAAAACCGGCATCATCACCAACAGACGTTCACACCATCCTCATCCGGATCCGCGCCAAAAGTGACCTTGGTGCGTTCAAACACCCATGGTCCGGGTTGGTTCGTTACACCTGCGCAACAGAAGTGTTTGTTCATTGAATTTGGTTCTATTTCTTATATTGCAACCAATATAATTTAATTTAATATATCTTGATGGCTTCCACCACAATTACATATTTACACTCACTAACCAACAATTAGACGTTTTACTACAAGCTACATTAGGCAGTTGGGCAGGGGGAATAGATATTTAGAGCGCCCAAAAAGTCAGTTTTGTTTACACTGGATAGTCCTTGCTGTTTATGCAGTTCTGAAAAAATGTAATGTGTGTATTTTCCTTCGCTATTCTGCATCGTAATTCCAAACGTGCATCCAAAGACTAAATTATTTCCGAGGGATGGTGCTGTTTGAGAAGTGTAAAGTATTGTTTGTCAGGTAAGAATTTAAAGCAAGCATATACAGCAGGATTTATTTGTACAAACAAATTTCGAGACAGCTTTTCAACTGCTGCCCGTATTTCCATGAGATGATAATTCGACCATCGCTTTTGATTTTAACCAGACCAGCGTAGGCCGCTTTCTCCATTGCAGCCAAACACACCGTCTAACTCAGTCTAAAGGGACAATAGACTTTGCGTCGGTACTAAGGGACTATCTACCCTCACGCACCTTCAGTGCGTGTCAAGACATACTCAAGGAAATCTTGGTTGGTACTGCTACTACTGCTATTTAAACTACTAATAACTAGGAGTGTAGGTGAGTGTTAGTAATACATACATTATTTCTGACGCTAGTATTTATCAGAGGCTAACGCTGGGGTTGACATCACCTTGATCTCAACCAGGAAGGCGAGTATGAGTTTATGCAATTCCGGGTAAATACATGTCTGTGACCCAGAGCACATCAGAGTTTGCCTTGGTTTCCGCCCTCTCACCCCTATTCACCAAAAGTTGTGCCGCATTTTACTAAGTTTGTGTTAGAATACTACTGCTGGAAGTACTATGTCCCACTGCTAAGACTACTAATTCTAGTCATCTTACTTATTAAGACCAGCGGATAGTGTATTTTGGTAATAAATTCCTATAACTGGAGTGGATCTGAAAAATCAAACGGAGACCGGAATTGTCCTTTGTGACTTGTTGGCCGTCATCAGCCAGTCATACTCCTAGGAATTGGAACCCGGGACCTTTGGTCATTGAGTTCAATGCCCTACCACTGCACCACTACCCCGTTGCTTTGTCGGTTGAAATCGGGACTCTGGTAGAAGTGGGTGTCCATCCGATCTATCTGATTTTTGACATATACTTGTTCTGGTGTTCCTTGAGGCTCGTATTTGAGTGATTTCAGGTTGTCGCTTAGCGACCTCAAATATATAATAGATTGGATCCGACATAGCAATAGCTGGCATGCATATCCTTTTTGCAATAAGTATAACAGATGGGAATATGAGCTTACGCCTGCCCTAAACTTCATCTGGGCTGATTTCTAAGACAGCTGGGCCAGAATTTACCTCCGGTAGGTAAGTTTGACTTTTCATGAGATAGATGACGAACGGAGTACACAACAGTTTGAGAAGAAGACGACTCGATCGATGGGACAATGCCTTTATTCGCCCCACGTTTCGAGATCCATCGCGGATTCATCCTCAGAGATATAGTCAAATAGCAATAGCAGATATGGTTTGCAGTATTTATAGGATGCAGTCATTACTGCAAACATACAACGCCAATTGCCTTCCTGCGTGTTGATAGTTTGTTGAACAGCATGCGGGCTCTGGCCTGCTGAACTTTCATCACGTGTGGTGAACTCGGGCGTGATGATTGTTCGGCCATCTGGCCCTCCGGTGTTGGCGTAGGATGACGCGGTGGCCTGTCCGTTCCCCAAGTCTTTTTCTCAGTTTCTGCCTGGTACTAGCATGTTCGCTTCTATTGACTACAGTTTGAGTTTGCACAGAATCCATACATGACAGTAAGGTCATTGTTTACGCTATGAATATTCAATAATAATGGTGACTTGAGAAACAAGTAGGAAAAGTAGGGAATATAATAAACAAAATCAAAGTTGATTTTGGCCAGCCAGCATATTCGTTTAATTCATCTTCGTTCGACGCTCTTCTACTTCTTTTGACAGTCGGACCGTCCGAATCGGATGCAAATCGCGTATTTACCTCTCCGCAGTGCGTGGTGGTGGCGTGGAGTTGGTGAGCTTCGACATGCGCCACAACCATCTTGTCTCTGTGCAGACGGCTCGCCTCTACTGTCAGAATCGGCGACTACCTCCCGAGGCTCTGCAGGATGCCGCCGGTCTTATTGCCAAAAATATTGGCAATTTCGCCCTCTGGCGGTATCTCCGAGGTAGGCGTCGTTTTTTGCCATGCAAAAAAAACATAGCAGAGGTTGGGAACCTTTTTGACTCAGAGAGCCAAGGAGACAAATATTTGGAAATATATTTCAATGAGAGCCATATAATATATTTTAAGATTGAATTTAATTCCATGTGAGTATAATACGCCTCTGGATTTATTCTTTCAAATAACGTTGTTATAATACCCACCGTTAATGCGACTGCTGGGCCTGCATGGATTTTCTAATGACTTTTAAATCTGTTTGGTACTTGTTGAGGTTAAGCTTCGAGGCTTTCATCCGTTAGGCGTGATTTTAGGGTGGACTTGATATATTTAAGATACTCACACGCTGCAGTGTATTGTATGTGACGGGAAGCGTATTCCAGGTTTTAATAATAGGCTAGTCTTCGGGTTGCATTTTTTTCCTTTCTGTCTACATGGGCTTTTTAGCCAATTCCGCTTTCTGTCTTGCGATTCTTTCCAAATCTTCATTCAGTGACTTTACACGTCTGCGGCCTTTAGGCCAGTCACTTCTTCTTCAAAATCTCTAACGGAGACACCAGGAATGTAACGTAGGGCGGCTGTGTTCAGTAAACAGTCAAGATTAGATTAATTCTGTTACGCGCCTCGACGGTGGCACGTCATTGGAGGAAGTTTCTCATTCCAATTTTATCTGAGAGAGCCAGATGCATCATCAAAAGAGCCACACCTGACTGGCGAGCCATACGTTCCCGACCCATGAACTATGGTCTAGTGAACAGTCTTCTAGTGACTTCAATCAGGCAGGTTTGAATATGCCTGTCATACCTTGAATGTTCAGAGGTCTAAAATAAGCTCAGCGTTGGAATGGACGGACTGTTTATTCCCATAATAATGACTACCAAACTTGACAGGATGTATGTGTGTGTTTTGTGTATTGGACGTGCGTTTGTCAGTTCATTTAAGCAAACATCGCTAAAGATTATGGCGACCGGGGTGACCATTTCCTGCTTATTAGTCATAATCAGCCAGCAATTACCAATCTTAGGCGTGGCAACCCCTGACATGCAAAAGAAAGCTTACTTTCTGTCTGTATATAAGCATACTGACCGTAAAAACATGACTGGGTTACCACAATATATGTTATACACTTAGGCGGGTAGGGAATAGATACTCAGAGGGCCCTACAACATAGTCTTGCCGAGGATCCTTTTGTGTGCATGTACGATAGACATAAAGCATTGTCTTCTCCGTGTTTTGCATACCGCTCAGCACTCTCACAGCTGCTACCTTAGCTGAACGACATGGTCTAAAGGTGGCATTTCGATTATGTTTGTGGCATGTTTTGTTGCAGAAGTATTGAATACAAGGTTAAGCAATGCACGTCACTAAAGCCGTTCTGCGTTTACTCTGTGTCGACTGTCGTTTCTATAGTTGTGGTCTCGTGTTTAAGCTTCACCGCGCCAATTCCACCAAAGGCTGACTTGTTACCATCAAAAAATTGAAATGGCTCATCAGGTGTCCCTCGTCACTGCATAACACGAATGACGATTGTTATGCCCCCAGGAGTACTAGACAGAAGGAAGCAAAGACGGTTCTGCTCGCAAGAGTCTTCATTCAGGACAATACAGCAATGGCGGAAATTAATTAGCCTATCCACTATAGCGTATTATAAAGCTTTTGTCCTTCTACACTAATCCTGGTGAGGGGTGTTCTGACGTGCGTGCTGATTCATGCTTTCCCGCGCTGCGAGATGCTTCTAGAATATTCGGTCTGCACGTGGGAGCAGGCATCACGTGTGCTCAGGGCGCGCGCGGCTGGTCTGCTGGTATGGCTCAACTGGGGTGCGTTTTTAGTAGTAGGTTCTGAGCGCGTCGCCGCTCGCGTCCCCATAACAACGGTCAAGCGCACATCCTTGGATTGAAATTACTCCAAACAGTGAAAGCAATTAACAAGCTGGTTATTTAAAAAATGTCAGTCTATTAGGATGTATACTTGTGAATCTTTCTTGGTGTGCACCCTATTTACTGGTTTTACGGTATGCAAAGAGTGGTGACATCTACAAATTATCATGAAAGCTAGAAAATTATTTTCTGAAATTACCACGATAAAGGCAAGGTGAAGAAATCCAGTTGTTCATATAATTCTTCGTTCTTGATTGCGAGCCATAATTCGCAATGTTTCAACCCGAATCCCAGTGCAATCTTCCCAGCTAATGCCAGATAGCTGGGTTTTGATTTTTCAACAACAGCTATGTGATTGGTTGACCCAGACTTCACCTTAGCTTGCTGCATTTTGGTAATTGGGGTACATACTTTCGCTGAAGACTTGATTTTTCGTGCGCCCTAATAAAATCACTCTAAGTTTGCACGGGTCCTCGATTGGCACACCTAACAGAGGCAAGGACCCTCCCGCCTGTCAAGCGGGGCTAACGAGGCTAACATCTGCTCAGAATGGAGTAATAGGTTGGGCGAAGGAAGGTACGCAGGGCCGGCAGCCGCTAGCGAAGTAGGTGGAAACGTTTAGAAGGCGCACGAACGACTTGACACATCTCATGGAGGCGCCTGCGAGGGCGTGAACAATTAAAACAGCCAACAGAAATCGATCGACGTGCGAGCATCTGGCACAGTTATAACACGCGTCTAGCGGTCAGACACAATCACTCGATGCCAGCAGGAGAATTAACGCTACGCTCTCACGATGAAATTGAAAATGTTTTCGAAACATCAGCTTAACTACAACTTGGTCTCAGAAATTGTCTCTTCTTCCTCTTTTGAGTATGATGAAAGCAATATTATATCTGGACCTCGAATATTTTCGCAGAATCGGATTAATATTTTCCAGCTTTGCTGTTTCCTATTTGACAACAGAGCCCTTGTGTTGACTTACTGCAGTGGATTTGGTTGATAAGTAAAACCCTTTCCGCTACAATCTTTAGCTCCGGTCCCTTGTAGGAAGAGAAGTAGTGAGACACCAGGTGGAATCTTTTCTGGAGAAAAGAAAGTGGAGAACAGGTAGGAGGAAATTTACATTCGGACGAGCATAAGTCTGCACCGGAGCCGAGCATTGTCCGAAAAGTCTTAGCTTGGCGGTAGTCATCCCAGCGGCCACTCGTGGAGGTTATTGGCTAGACCCGGGCGAGGTTAAATAGTGCGCGTATGTTAGCAGGCTGCGTGGCACATGGGGCTGTCCTAAAGGTAGGTCGAGACTTGCAATCACGTGACCTAATGTGTAACGCCGAACCTGGGTCACTACATTTCCGTCCTTCTTGAGATTCCCTGCTAAATGATGCAGCTCTGTTTCCAACGCCCTCAACAAGGCGGACTAAGAACTGCTTGAAGTCTGGGCCTTAGGATGGCAACTCAGTCAACCGATGTATCGAACTGGCGCCTTCATAGATCGTCTTACGCAAGTATCTCCACACTCATGGCAGTGGTGGTCAATTTTTTTTCTTCACCACCTCACCTCTATGACGGTCGATGGGACCCTGCCCCCTTTAAATGTAGCTCGTTTTTCGTTGACGATTTAATCTCTGACAATGGACTCTCACATGAGTTCGAAAGCGCAAGCTAATAAAATTACAATTGTGATCATCGATACGCCTTCTTTTCCTTTCAACCTTGCTCAATGCCGACTAGCGAGTGAGTATTAATTTTTTGAAGATGAAGGCACGTTGCATGAAATCGGAGCGGAACTGTACTCTTAGTTTTATGTAAGTAATGCTGCTGAACTTGTAACGCCTTATTCTACTTTCCGGTAGACTTCTACAACCCCAATTTAACCCGAGAAGATGTCAGACGGTTTAAACGGAAGTTGAAGATGAAAGATTTCTCTTCTTCCTCCCCCTCCTCCTCGACACCTCTGTCAGCTACCGAGGTGCTCTCTGAAGAAAACTCTGGCTCACCCATCGTCTGTTTGGATGCTTCGGCTGAAGTACGGCCACCCACCGAGACGGCCTGTAACACTAAAAGGCAGCTTTCCCTGACGACCACAGCAGTTGCCAATAAACTGACCGTGTACAATACGCGCAGCTCGTCTGGCTCTGGGGATGAGGCGGACTGTCCCGAGGGCACAAAAAAACCGCGCTTCCTCGATATGTGCTAGAAGAAGGAATCAACTCGGCTTACAATCGACTCCTGCGTTCAGTCGTATCTGCGTGTGAATGTAGTCCTCGCAGGTTACGGCGAAGACACCCTGCAGTCTGGCTGCGGCCCTACTTCAGTCTTTCAATTTGCTCGCCGCAATGGCGTTCAAAATATGTGTATCTATGTAAAAAAAAATTTTGTTGGGTTCTTGTTTCCGCCTACAAGGATGGTTTGGAACGTTAAGCGGAGTACCTGTGCGGCCCACTTGTGTGTTAACACCTGCAGTTGGACGTCTCTGGTTAATCACGTGTGCTGGGCCGAGAATACTCATTCTAGCATCCTTAAGTATGCTCGTAATGCCTGAATTCTTAGACTATATAGGCTGACCTGGAAAACGAAATGGGATCAACCTACAGTTCCGTGGACGCTACCCTGTTGCTCTGCAACTGCCGGTTTGGCGTGCTTTCGGTACCTACAGTAATAAGGTTACTTGACTTGAAATTTTTGTAGAGAAAAGTGCAGGCTGTCCAATCGTCGTCGGGGTTTCGAACACGTACGGGGGCTTTTCGTTAGCGGTGAAAGAAACAAAGGTTGTAGGACGTGTGAAGCAACGAGACCTCAGTAACTTCAGCCAGGAGGCGGCTGCGCAAGGTTCTGTATGCGGACGACTGGTCGACAAATCGGTTGAATGAGTTCTTAACGGAGGCTCGGGCTTTAATGAATTCGCGGACGTAGGTGATTTAGCAAATGGTGATGAATAAAGCGATAAGCACTTGAATGCGAGCTATATCAGAGTACGGCAGCAGTTATTCGGGCTGCGCTCACATGACAAACTGCGAACATCGGGGAGGTGGCACGCGTGAGTCTAAACTCATGCCGCGCCAGCCGTCCGCCCGATGCCACCTCCGCTCTTCTTCACACCGGATAAATGAATAAGAGAATATGGTACAGGTAACGCAAGTTGACTATCACTCAAAACTCATCCACGCCTAATTCACCGACGCCCCACTACCACACTGTGGGAGGGGCAGTAGACATCGTCAGAATCGACTGCTAAACTGCCTCTCGAATGCGTGGTCTATATTTGTCTGAATTCGACTACAATACGTAGAAGATGTTGGGGAAAATTCATTTTTTGCATAGATCATCGCTTACTATAATCACAAGCTGTGTGAGGGCCGACGTCAGATTTTATTACTGACGTCAAGAGGGGAAGTTTGCCGTTAAGGACCTGAAGATTAAAATTTTGAAGTCGTCGACCTATATATTAGGGGACTGGGACGCTCCCCTTCTCGCTCTAGGGCTCACGTAGCGTGAATTCTGTTACCGGTTACGGAGGAACGATGCATTCCTTTGGACTACATACCGTTGCCGCACGATTCTTGTGCGACGCTGGACGGCCGGTCACTTTCAGTCAGTATATTTAGAGTAAATTATAGGCGTCCATAACAACTCCATTGAAACCGTAGAAGAATGCGTAACATGCACTGAAATATGCAATAAATGTTACAGATCGCTTTTGATATGCAAAATGCATAAAACTATTTTGGAAAAATGAAAAATCGACGGTGTGGCGTTTGCAGAATAGTAGTGTACAAAACGATCACCGCATATCCACAATTACATATTCTTCTGGGCCATATTTAGTGTGAATAAAGGCTCTTCTAATATCGGGGTCGTAGTATGTTTGTTAGATGAGCGTATGAAAGTTTAAATTGACCAAACCGAGGTAATTGCGGTTGATCCGGGACATCACCATCTTAGTTAGCCTATGTTGAATAGCGTTATTACCGTCTGGTGACTTCATTTGACAGGATTTGGCGGTGATATCGAGGGCTTTAAAGGTAATAGAATTAACGCTAACGATTGTGGTATTTCAGGTCAGGTTCTTAGGCGAAGAGAGACGTTCTGGAAAGGCCAGCTTGGCAGGAGCTGTATGCTATCCAGAAAGGTTGGATAATACTCATGAGATTTGACTCTCGGACTAGTGCATCCACACCCTAGTCGGGTAGGGTACGGATTGATGTCAGGTGACATTCATTCAAACGGCCAAAGTTAGCTGCATTTGTCTTCTGCAGCCTTGAAGATGATTGGGTGGACCACACGAGGTGGCGTAGGCGCAGCCGAAACTGGGGTGTAAGTATTTTGCTCCAGTCTACAAGACCGCGTGTTAGGGGTAGTTACCGAGGCTGCAACCTTGGCGGGCGAAAAAATGACGAGTCCGTGATCGCCAATTCCCACAGTGGCCGCCAGCGGGCACTACAGTTATAGGGCTTAATTTGTGATGAACAGGCCCTTGGGGCTTAAATATGCCAAATTATTTATTTATTTCGTTTATTTAGGACATGGCGTATGAACACGTAGGTATAGTTGGCGACTAAGTTGCCCGTTACTTGGCTTGCATAATTTTTGCACTCTTATGGCTCAAAAATACCGTCAGTACCGGTAGTGCTGATGGACATTTGTCCAGAAAGATCCTGCCCTTTGAACCGCGATGTGTCTACCGGTTGACTGCTGTAACGAAACTAAGTCGTTATATCACACAAGTCTCGAACCCCAAAACGTTTTTTAATAATGCGCGTGGAAGAGAACTTTTTGTCCCCTGAAAACCCGTGTTCTGGCGAGAGACCTTAACGGGCGAATGCACCCGGAATATTTCTCTAAGCGAGAATTCAAAAGCAGAAACTGATTTGTACCTTCTGCGGCCGTAGAGGTAGTATACTTTCGCCTCAATCGCATTTGTGGATGTACTATTCAGACATATTGGG
Organism: Ligula intestinalis; assembly: GCA_036362985.1. Classification (NCBI taxonomy): domain Eukaryota; kingdom Metazoa; phylum Platyhelminthes; class Cestoda; order Diphyllobothriidea; family Diphyllobothriidae; genus Ligula; species Ligula intestinalis. The sequence continues at coordinate 386,870 of JAYGXS010000009.1, forward strand.
AAATGCAGTTGCCTTGTTCTCACTCAGCGTTAACTGGAGCGGCTTGTTATCAGGATATGTCATACGACCCCCATTTAGTACCCATTTGTTGTTGGCGAATAACCTCAAAATTTTGAAGATGCAAGTACCTATTCCTCCTTTTTATTGTCCCGCGATGTTCAGAAAAAAACATGCTACAGCCTTAGACCGATGGACTTCAACCGCACGCTTTGCAAATTCCAAAAATGAATGCCAGAGATGTGTAGTATGGGTTGTGTTCGCTAATCGAATCTGATAATGTACGATGAAGCATATTTTAACATTGCCTTTGAACACTGTTAAAAACGCACAAAGAATTTAAGTCGCCAGTTATACGTCGAAAAAATAGGGCAAACGTATTTACACTGAGAAGTTAATTTTGGCAACAGTTTCTTGTATCGCCGCCCAATGGCAAAATTACTCCTTTCGAAGTTTTTTACGCAAATCACGGTTAAGGGGGAAGTAAAGGCTGATGAATGCCAGAAGTGTATAGGGGCGTACGAACGGTGCAATAAAAAAGAGATACATGGCGCTTTAACTGTGTTAGTTAACTCAATCTGAAGGCTAACGGCTTGCGGAAGGAACAGGATTGACGAAGAAGACAATATGGGCATCTTTTATTGGTTCAAGAAGGAAGCCTATGACCACGGAAACTATAATAGCAACTCTTATTACCATTTGGTTGTCATGTGTGGAACTTTTACCTTATTTTTAACATAGAAACTCTATAAGAGAAGGGATAAAATATATATCAAATAATAGAAAATAGTGTATTCTTTTAAAGTTGCACTTTCTTCTCCGGATACAGGAGATCTTCCTCGTAAATTTGAAGCATTTAGTATTATTTTGCCGTCATCGTATTTTGTCCATTCTCTTCTACGGAGCGGAGGCTGCAACATTATAAAACAGAAAGGCGTGAACTTTAAACCACATCCATATTGAATGCCTCCAGAAAAAATGGAAGTGAGGTTGGAGGAGAGCTCGCAAAGGGCGAGGCGATAGAAGAAGATGAGATTTTCATCGTCTGAAATGAGAAAATATAGGTTTAATCACAAGAAAGAGCACCCGCTGGGAAGCTTACCGGTTTTAGTTTGTTCGGGTAGCCATTATGTCGTGATTGCGGCTGTTTGGAAACATCGCGGATAAAAACGATAGAGTAAGACATCGAAGACATCACCAGCCCCATACGAAATGGGTTATGGTATTTGGCTATTAAAGCTGAAGTATGGACCATCAAGCTCCCCGCCGCATGATTAGAGCTCCAATTTTCGAAACCGATGGCGGCCAAGTTGGGCAGGAGACACACAAGACTGGAACGCTATCTTCCTAAGTTTGGATGTTAATGTTTGTACTACTAAATTTTAAAAAGTTGTGGATCCATACATTTGTCATTTTTGCCCCCATTTAGAAAAAAATATTTGAGACATTTTGCATTATTCTGGTTAGCTTTTTGCTATAGGCTATGTAGAATCCCACATCGTTTCGCCTGCCAAAGAAAACTTACTTTCTGCACTTGATCAGACTTATCTTTAAGCAAGTAGAAGAAGAACTGCCAGTAAGGCCAATTTCGCCAATGACTATTCGTTAAATGATGCCAAACTTTTCCAGAAGAGAAAAAGCTCATAAGGAATAGTGGCATCACATAATTAGAGGGGCATTTTGAAACGCAATAGCTGGCGCTAAGCCGACGCTTGATATTTTTCACATTTAATCCAGAACTTTTATTGAAAAGTCGTTCGTTGTGCTCTGAACCATTCGGGTTTGGACCAGTGTCGTCCTCGGAACTATACTTTATTCCTTTAGGACGGGACCGTGGATATTCCACGTTTTCGGCAATCGTATATTCGCCAAGCATCTGTCGTCCTTGTCAGCATTTTAAAGGCTAATGCAGAGGATATTTATCCGTCCCATCTGTGTAACATTTTTAATATCGCTCTCGAAGAAATATTACATTCTGGTCATTCCTAAACACAACTTCTTTACGTGCGTAAAGTAGTCGACCAGTTACGTAACTGGTCGACGTCAGATCCATAGACACACTTCTGCAGTTTCGAATGGATTGCAGACCTTAATGAAAAACAAGATGATGGATCATTTAGCGGAAAATATCCTTCTGCTTGCGGCTCAGCACGGGTTTCGAAAAACATATTTTGTCACACCCACCGGCTCCACTTTGATTATGTGCTTCAATCTGCGGACAATGGTTTTGCATTGAACAGTCTAGTTCGATGTCACAAAGGCCTTTGATCATGTCGCCCACGATGTCCCCGTCTCCGACCCCACACGTTCGAGGATTGCAGATATTAAATGCATTGTGGTTGGCTCCCTTTTATTTTTTTGTCAGTTATGTCCCCGAGTTTTTTCAGAATAGTACATCCCTTAAATACACTGGCAATTTGAAAGTTGCCTGTGTATGTCAACCAGCAGCTCGCATCGTCATACTCTAACTCTTTAAAAAGCAGCCTCAGGCCTTTCCCAGTAGTATTGCGCATGAAGACTTTTCCGTTAGTACGAAAAATGTTCCGTTATGACTGTTGGCAGCGATCATCAGCCTCAACTTAATCTAGACGGTGACGAGCTAAATGTGCCTGTGACAAGATCATATTCTGAGGGTCTTAATCTGTCAGAGTATTTCGTCCTGATTCTCTCTTGAACACGCCAAACCATCGGGTCTATCGTTAGATAATTTAAGACTTTCAAAAGTAGAATCCATTTTTACAGATTATGCGTTAGACTCGAATGGGAATACTGTTCGTTTACGTGTTGCCCTTTGTGCGCAAGTGAACGGAAGCAATTCGAATCGGTCCAGCATTTCCTTATTATAGGAGTATTCTCCTTAAAGATCCGTCCGCTGACTTACGTACATGGTTGTGGGCTTACTTACCTTGACCTGTTTGGATTTCACAAATTATGGAAGGGACTAGTTTAACTGATAAATCGCTTAAACAGTCCCCTCACTACTCTAAGTCATCTTAAACAATCTCGACGAACCGGTCGCCGTTATGTACTTTAAGTTATTCCTCTGGGAGGCACAGTTAATTATCGTCAATCGTTTATTATAATCATCGCAGTATTGAATAAGTTATCCATACCTATCACAATTGACCAAAGCTATTGTTTGCTTAAGAAAACTAGATTTAAAATTCTGCATTCATGACATCTTTCATGGATTCTGGTTGCGGATTCGGTGGAAAGTCTCTTCCACAATTATGACTTTCGCGAATTCCGAGCGCTTTGCCAGCCTTCATCCTAAGGGCAATGGTGCTGTATCTGCTGCTCACAACTGCATAATTCTTCATTTGACAGCGAGCACCAGTTTGCCAACGTAACATTTTGCTGCTGAATTACTGTTTCATAACAGTGAAGGGCGATTGAAAACATTGTGCGCATGTATAAAAAAATATGCTTCCAAACTACTATCACTCAAGTAGTACCTTCAGTAAAACAACACTCACTGACAAACACTGGGTACACCTTTGAGGCATTTTATAATGTTAGCCAACTCACAGGCGACAGTTTTTCTCCTTAAAATCCCACAAATGGCATTCAAAACTAAACTTATGAATGATGCCTAAGGAGGTTTTTACTGTCTGCCCTCCTACCGCAGTTCCATTACTGGCATCGCCACATGTTCTGCGTGATAGCCATATACAAAGAGGGAGTTCAAAGGTATTTAATTATATTTCCCTAATAAACTGAACTGAACATACTTATTATTTATTTTGAATTTAACTGTACATCAGCAATTATAATAAAAATAATTTGTATATTTAAGGCCCAAAAATTATTGTACAACACAATTAAAATAGCTCAACTATTTTATACTAACATCTGTAGCTCTTGGCTCAACTTGTAGGTTGCCTAAACTTATCAATAACCAATTTTGTTTAAACGCAAATATAACGCACAAGCACACTTTCGGTTTTGACGCGTGCCAGCAACTGTCTTGCTAAACTCTCTCCACAGCTCAATTCTCTCCTCACCTGCCGCTGTTTATTTTGCCCTTCAACGACACCTCTCTGGTGATCATTCTCGGGCTCAGGAGAATCCAGCAACAATTTGCAAACGAGAATTTCCTTAATTTTCACAAGCACGGCCCAACGAACTTGGATCCTGATCTTAACGGAGTCATCTTTTGGCAAGTCGACTGCTTGACTACTGCCGGCTAGGACCGTGAAGGATCTAAGTGAGTTGTCTCATTTCTAATCTTCATCGTCATCCTCATATACCGGTTTTGACAATTTGTCCATTAGAATAGTCTAGTAAATCACTTACTAGCAGTTAGCCTACCTTAGAAAGTTTTCCATTGTGTATTTGCCAAGGCGTTTTGTAAATTTGTAGAGGCTATATCACAACAAATATACAAAAGGTCTTGGCAAATTCACAATGGAAAACTTTCTAAGGTAGGCTAACTGCTAGTAAGTGATTTACTAGACTATTCTAATGGAAAAATTGTCGGGGTAATTTCGCGTGAGCCTTCCGCTGGCATCCACTTGGCCATGCCAAGCCCGTCATTTTCTGACATCTTGAGGGATTATCCTTTCCTTTCTAAACCCTGTCAGTTCTCGGAGCAGGTTCAACACGCCGTTCGCCACCATATCACTACCACCGGCAGACCGGTCCATGCTCATCCGCGTAGGCTTCATCCTGAGAAGCTGCAAATCGCGAAGAATGAATTCGAGCACATGTTGAATTTGGGGAGTATCCGTTCTTCGTCCAGTCCATGGGCTTCACCACTGCACATGGTTCCCAAAAAGTCATCCGATGATTGGCGGCCATGCGATGATTATCGCGCTCTCAATCGAGCTACAGTCCCGGACCGGTACCCGATTCCCCATATTCATGACTTTTCCCATATGTTGGCTGGAAAGACGATTTTTTCCAAGATTGACCTCGTGCGAGCATATCACCAAATACCGGTCGCGGAGGAGGATATCCCTAAAACCGCCGTCCCGACCCCATTCGGCCTGTTTAAATTCCTTCGAATGCCTTTCGGTTTGCGGAACGCGGCCCAAACTTTTCAGCGTTTTGTAGATGACATTTTATGCGGTCTCTCCTTCACGTTCATGTACATCGACGACATCCTTGTCGCAAGCTTGTCATCCGAGGAACACGTTGAACACTTACGCCAAGTTTTCCATCGTTTTCAGCAAAATGGTCTACAGCTCAACGTCGATAAGTGTCTTTTTGGCGTCACTTATCTGGATTTTCTTGGCCATCATCTTGACCAACATGGGATCACACCCCTCCCATAGAAGGTACAAAGCGTATTGTCTTTTCCAGCACCGAAGTCCATAAATCAGCTCCGCCGTTTCATCGGCCTAATCAACTACTACCGGCGTTTCATACCAAATTGCGCCGCCACCCTGGCACCTTTGACGGATCTTTTGAAGTCAAAGACCAAGTCGCTTCAACGTTCACCCAGTGCTCTTGAAGCATTCGAGGCAGCCAAGAAAGCACTCACGGATGTCACCCTGCTTGATCATCTGAGCACCGATGCTGATACACAGCTTATTCTGACCACCGATGCCTCAAACATTGCCGTCGGCGCAGTTCTGCAGCAACAGGTCCACAGACAGTTTCAGCCGCTAGCCTTCTTCTCCCAGAAGCTTCAGCCGACGCAGACTCGATATAGTACTTTCTCGCGTGAACTTCTCGCCGTTTACCTAGCCATCCGACATTTTCGCCACCTGCTGGAGGGGAGAGATTTCCAGGTCCACACGATCACAAACCTCTCACTTACGCCCTCAAAGCTGAGCCAGATCGATATTCGCCAAGTGAAGTACGTCACCTTGAGTACATCTGTCAATTCACCTCAGACATACGCTATGTCCGCGGTAATGAGAATGTCGTTGCTGATGCCTTGTCCCGTCCTGAGGTCAACGCTCTTATCACCACGTTAGACCTGGCAAAGCTTGCGGAAGCGCAGGCGCTTGATGACTCCATCATTGAAATGCTTGCGTCTTCTGTGCTTCAGCTGCGTGAGGCTCCCCTCCCCACGGCACGAGGCTCTATCGTGTGTGATTTTTCTACAGGTACCCCTCGTCTTGTAGTACCCCAATCCTACCGGAAGGTTGTTTTCGACCGCTTCCACTCGCTATCCCACCCCGGTGTTCGTGCCGGCCGCAAACTCATCGCAGCCCGTTTCATCTGGCCAAAGATGAACACCGACATTGCTACCTGGACCAGGCAGTGCTTAGCCTGTCAAAAGAATAAGGTCCAACGACTCACCGTTTCACGTTCCAGCACGTTCGCGGTTCCCGACGAACGTTTTCAACACGTCCACATGGATTTAGTCGGACCGTTACCCCCATCTCGCGGTTTCACGCACATTCTGAACGCTGTTGATCGTTTCACACGATGGCCTATCGCCGTTCCCATCTCGGATACCTCGGCAGAGAATATTGCCATGGTTTTCCTTACGCACTGGATAGCCAACTTCGGTGTTCCAGCTTCACTCATCACTGACCGTGGAAGTTAGTTTACATCTGCACTCTTCCGTGAGTTCACCAAACTTCTCGGGTGCTCGCATATCACCACCACTGCCTATCCCCCAGCATCAAATGGCCTCGTGGAACGCCTTCACCGTCAGTTGAAGTCCGCGCTGATGTCTCAACCTGCCCCGCACAACTGGAGTGACAACCTGCCGTTCGTCCTTCTCGGCATTCGCTCAGCTGTTAAGGAAGATATTCAATACACTGCCGCCGATCTCGTTTACGGCACATCCCTCCGTTTACCTGGTGAGCTCGTGCAGTCTTCCTACGTCACCCATGACGCCAAGAACAACTTCGTGCAACAGCTGCAGCAACGCATGGCCGCACTGCGCCCAACCCCCACACGCGCGACACCTCGACGCGTTTTCGTGCACGACGACTTGCACACACCCCCATTCGTGTTTGTCCGGCACGACGCAGTTCGCAGGCCCCTTTGCCCACCCTACGATGGTCCCTTCAAAGTGCTTGAACGGAAGGACAAATATTTCGTCATTCAAAAGGCTGATGCTACTGATACGTCTCCATCGATAGTCTGAAGTTGGCCTACGTTGAATGCACTCCACCCTCACCTGGTCCGTCCACTTCCACGGCACCTTCGCCCTGCACTCCACCTGCTGCCCCCAGCCCACCACCACCTCCCCACCCGAACCTATCCCCACCCCTCTCCCCCCCTCCCACTCCTTCCCCACCTTCCACTCGTTATGCTAGACATGTTCGTTTTCCTACCAGTTTGCGAGACTTTTTTCTTTAACCTTTTTTACATCCGCTTTTGTCGAGCGTTTGTAACCCGCCAACGCTCTGGTGGGGGAGTTATGTGGGCTCTTAACTCAACTTGTGCGTTGTTGAAACTTATCAATAACCAATTTTGTTTGAACGCAAATATTACGCACAAGCACACTTTCGGTTTTGACGCGTGCCAGCAACTGTCTTGCTTAACACTCTCCACATCTCAATTCTCTCCTCACCTGCCGCTGTTTATTTTTCCCTTCAACGACACCTCTCTGGTGATCATTCTCGGGCTCAGGAGAATCCAGCAACAATTTGCAAACGAGAATTTCCTTAATTTTCACAAGCACGGCCCAACGAACTTGGATCCTGATCTTAAAGGAGTCATCCTTTGGCAAGTCGACTGCTTGACTACTGCCGGCTAGGACCGTGAAGGATCTAAGTGAGTTGTCTCATTTCTAATCTTCATCGTCATCCTCATATACCTGTTTTGACAATTTGTCCATTAGAATAGGCTAGTAAATCACTTACTTGCAGTTAGCCTACCTTAGATAGTTTTCCATTGTGTATTTGCCAAGACGTTTTATTTATTTGTTGTGATATAGCCTCTATACTTCGCATCGTTAGCCGACCACATTAAAAATGAATGCAAACTTATTTTGGGCGTAAAATTAATGTAAAGAAAGTCTTCAACTTTTTTGGCTGCATTCCTCCTTAAAGTAACGCGGATACGAATAGCATGGTTTTAAAGCTAACCCACAGCCTTTACACATCCACCCGCTCAATAAAAGAGTCATAACTGCCCTGAACGAGAAAGCCAAATATGACTTGCAAAATATGCACAATTTGTGCCTGAAGTAAGTGAAAATTGATCGCGTAAATGGTTAGCAGGTTATGCTAGAATTTTGACATTCTACTAGTCAAAGACATTTTGAAATGTTGCACTTATTTTAAACCAACGCTTTGTGATTTTTCAATGCAACGCGCATATCAGCAATATAGTCTTACAGATGACCCACAGCACGTGAGACATCCACCCGCGCAATAAATGAGTAATAACTGTAACGATTCCAGAAAACAGAATCGGCTTGGTCGACTTGTTAACGCGCCGATCTAGGATGAAGATGGTGTAGCTCACGGATTAGTGAAAACGGCCGTTGCACCTTCCTTTTTACTGCCGATCCTCTTCCCGCAACCCCAGAATAAGCTTTAAATGCGTTCGACAACAGACTCTCCTGGCTACAACAGGTCTTCATCATGCCTCCCCACAACTGGCTGCAACATGCCCATTCAACGACTTCCGGCTTCAAATTTCATACCAGCAGCTGCAACATGCTCTGTGCTCCCCACCGGTTATATAGCTGACTTGATGGTATCGCCTTCCACCCAGATGCCGTAACTTGTCCTTCTGTAGACTCCTTTCCCACAATGTATTCTCACCTTATTCTTCTTAGTATATGCTCAACATTCTTTTAAGTCTAACCGTCCCTTATCGTGCGTATGAGTTATAAAGACTTTGACAGTTTCATTCAGTCCTGACTTAGATCGTATTTACCACCGGCATTCGACGTTAATCAGTGAATACCAGCTTCTCCATTACATAACTACCCTAAACGGTAAAACGAAATACAACCCGCAAAAAATCGTTATATGGAAAAAAATATTTGATGATCTATCAAAAGTACAGCTTCTAGAGGAGAAAAATGCGGGAAAAAAGCACAACAGGAAGAGTGGAGTGACATTAAGGAATGCCACCAATCTTCAATATTGTAGGGGATCTTATCACTACAAATACACAAAATTTCTTAGCAAAAACGTAACGGAAAACTTTCTGGTGTAAGCTGGAGATTTTAATTTTCCTGAAATCGACTGGCTTTCGAACTATTGTCCACCTAGATTTCAGCCTTTCCTAGATACCATTAATTTTTCTAACTGGTCTCAACTGGTTAGTTCTCCAACAAGGCATAATCATATCCTAGATCTGATTTTCACAAATGGTATTGCCCCTCTCTTCGTTGATTTTAAGCAAGACATCTTCCAAAGTGATCACACTTTAATTCACTGTTGCCTCCCGCTTCCTTCTACGGAAAAGGCTAGTGCAAATCGTACCTATCATGCATATGACCTCGCAGATATTAGCTCAATCAACAATTTTCTTGATTCATTAGATTGGGAGAGCCTCTCTTCCATTAACGACGCTGCATATCTTTCTGAACTCATGTCGGTCGTTTCTAATCAAATGCTGGAATTTGTGCCCACTAAAATTTCGAAACCCAACACACCAGAATCTACCGTCCCTCATTTTCTTTTGCCCAGACTAAAGAAATTGAGGAGGCAGCTGAAAGATAGATCTACTATTTCGCTGTCTGTGCATCTTAGGATCGCAGAGATCTTCGAATAAGCGTCAAAGATTCGTCTTGCACGTGACCAGCACAGGGAATCTTGCGCCCTGAGCGAGTCAAACTCTGCAAAATCGGTTGCACAACTGTTTCGTCGTATGTCCTCCGCAAAACGAGGAATCGAAATGCCCCCATTGCTTACTGAAAATAAAACATTTGTACTAGATGAGTCTGATAAGGCTGAATTATTCAAAGCTTTCTTTGCGAAGCATTTTACGACAGAATCCGAACCGGTCCCGTTGTTACAACCATACTCAGACAATACTCTCAGAAACATTGATTTCTCCATAGAATGAATTCGTAAGCAGATAATTTGTCTAAAAAAACTCGCACTCTTCGGGAACTGATGGTATCCCCAATTCAGTTATCAAAAGAGTGTCGACCTTTCCCAAATTACTTAGACATATATTTTCAGTCTATCTCTTTAATGGTTAATTTCCTGAAACTTGGAAGACATCCATTATTCTTCCAGTCTTAAAATCAGGATCTCGTTCAGACATAAATAACTACCGCGGTGTTCATAAAACCTCGGCCCTAGCTAAACTTCTGGAGAAGATAATTTTTAATCAAACTCTCTCCAAGTGTAGTTTCACGTGTGTCGGTCCCGCCAAGCTTCCTCGTCCCCTAGTCTTTCAAAATACTCCACTTTTAGAACGATCCACTATCAAAGACTTTGGTCTAAGCTACACAAATAAACTAGCATTGTCGCCTCATGCGGATCGAATATCTGCGAAGGTTGCACAGATATGTGGTTTTATATCACACAATTTCTCCCTGCTGGAAATTAAGTAAAAACTTTATCGTATGTATGTTCTACCCATCCTAATATACTGCTGTCCCCTCTTTGGTCTAATGAATGCTTCGGACCGCAGTAAGATTGAAAATGTACAGAGGGTATTGAATCGCAAAATATTCGCTCTTCCCCGATCCACTGTTTCTTATACGGAGAGACGTCAGTTAGCGAACATGACATTTCTTTGGGTCAGAAGACTCGAAGCGGGCCTCTGTTTCCTCTTTCGCGTTAACTCTACCCCTAACCTTCCACGAATCAACGCTCTCATTCCCGCAGATAGACCTTATGCCACTCGTAATTCCTCCAGGATAATTGCACCCCCCTTAAGCTCCCCTTCGAACCATTCTCACTTCTTCGCCTCCAAATATGCCTTCCTCTGGAATAATATTCCCCTCGAAATTAGGCTGTCGTCGAATTTAGCAGTTTTTAAAGTCAAATAACGTCAACACTTAACTTCGGAATAAATAAAGTCCATGCTATCCGTCTCCTT
>JAYGXS010000009.1:400999-448540 GCA_036362985.1 Ligula intestinalis
TTGGCAATAAACTGGATTTTCTTCAAATCCTTTACCCGCAAAAAACGATGTTTTCTAATTTGTGGCCAATTATGTTTAATTTTTATCACAACTTCGAACTAGATCCATCGTTCTTCAGTTTTTTATGTTTTTAAATGTAAAATTGATACACGCAATATTCAGTAAAAATCAACTATTTTTCTATGCCGCTTCGACGATACCATAAAGCGTTAAAGGCTTTTGCAAGGGCTGGGATCCATGCTGTATATCTAATAACCAGCACCAATAAATACAGCACGAACAGGCATTCCATGGTCTAAGGTTACCGTTATTACAGTATTATTGCAAGCTAAAGCTATCCCTTTTTAAAGTCAAATACTAAAAGAGCAATCTTGAATAAAATATGGACAATATATTACGATCAATGCATAGATTACGGATTTATTGAGTGCAAATACTTAATGAAATTTATATTTATTTAGTGGTCATTTTAGTGTATATACTTTAGCAAGCAGTCAAAAACGCACAATTAAAAAGTCCCCAAACTGGCTTGAGATTATGCTGCATAATACCATTATTGCAATCCCATTTAATTAATATTTATTCGCAATAACATTCCGAATGATAATTAGCTTTTCGGGAACTGCGTTAGTGACTATAACGACCGAGTTAGGTAATTGAATGACTTTCCCATCTGGTAGTTTCTATATATCCCACAGCTCGACTGCGCTGCCCTCTAGCGTAATGGAATGGGAGTCGAACTTAACTTGTAAGCTTAATCTTAGCGTGTTTACTTTTCCAATCATATTTATCATCTATATCGTTTCCTTGAAGTAACGAACTCATCGCAAAATAATATTATGACTAAATTTACCTTGAATATGATTAAGACTTACGGCTTACCTGCTGCCACTAAGATGTTGGTCATCATGCTAGTCTACGGCTGATTGCAAAGTTACTTCATTGGTCTGCATGGAGTTTTGTATCCATGTGTCATAGGCAGCCTGACGGAAAACTAATAATAGTAAACTACTTACAAAGTTGCAGTAGCTCGTTTTTATCATCTCAAAATACTTTCTTGATTGCGTTCACCAATAGTTGTTCTAATACATCTGAGTAGAGATTTTTTTCGAGGCGGAACTTGGCGTATTTTCAAGACTTACTGTTATAAGTACTAAAATAGGTAGCTGCGGTATGCCCTTGATGGTAACAAGGCTCCCTCTTGATATTTTCTGGCTTTATTTTGCTATTCAAACGTATCCAGTTCTATATTAAAACAGCGATTGTATTACTACAGCCAAGAAACGTTTCGTTATGCTGAAATAGGAGCATTTTTTCGAAAGGGCACTTCTTCAGATAAATGAAATACAGAGCTGAGGGTAAAATTTACTCAAATTGTGACGGCTTCTTACCGGCTAGGATTACACAAGGCAAAATTAACTGAAATAGGTCTCGTTCAATTTCAATATATTTAAGACAAGAGGCTGAAGGCCCGGAGAAGTCTCTTCAAAGATAGTTCAAGATAGAAAAATAAACTCAAACAGGACGGCGATCCTCGAAAGGAAGTGGGAGACGCTAAATGGTTGAGTAGATGTTCTCATCCATGGCCATATGAAAAAAGGCATCAAGGCGTCTTTCGAAACTGGGCACCGACATTGCTTGGACAATATCCTCACTCAGCGAGTTCCAGTCTTTGATGACCCGACGGGAAAACTGGTAATTCTGAGGCAGATTGTCTGAGCGTTGCTGGACTAGGCGAAAGGAGTGGCCTTGGGTGCGAGCGTCGTAATTTCGAATGATGATCCAATCCAACTCTGGGTAGTGTTTGAGCACAACCAAGCGGAACAGAAAAATTAGATCCCCTCGACGTCGACGATACTCCAGAGAAAACAATTATAAACTGCGAGGACGTGCTTCATATGGAAGTCCACGGAGTTGTGGGACCATCCTAGAACCCAGTTGTTATACCGATTCAAGTGCGAGAATTTCTCCTGCGTAGCAAGGAAAGTAGGCCGGGGCCACGAACTCGATGACAGGCCGAACATAGATGGAGAACAGCTTTTTAAATATGGTGGGAAACCGCAAAGAGAAGGTCCTTCTCAACATCCATAAACACCGAAGCCCAGCCACACGAATTTCGGCTGTGACAGTTTGTTTTCAAATTTTCTTGCATCATGACTCCGAGGTCGCGGAATTCCGTGACTTGTTGGAGTGGGACACCATTGAGTGAGTATGGTGAGACGACCTCAGTAGATCCAATTTTCATGAACGCCGATTTCGCAGCATTGACCGGCAATTGGTTACTTGAAGCCCAAGAGACTAACTGGATAAGGTCCTGTTGCAGGGCGATTATGTCGTTGGCACCTGTGACATCACGCCATATTTTCAGGTCACCGGCATACAATACGAACGGAGAGGAAAGGCATTGTTTCAGATCCTGAACGTAGATGGAGAACAAGAATGGATCCTTGAGGAACCCCAGATGATGCGACCTCAGCAGGAGACAATACACCTCCGAAACTGACACTCCAAGTCATATCACTCAAATATGACAAGATTCAGTTCAGAATGTCGCCACCAATACCAGGGGTTGCTAACTTGTTTACGATCAGTTAGTGAGAAGCCCGATCAAACTTACTGAAGTCGATCAATACCACGTGCGTTGGGCAACCCCTATCTTTCGATTCGGCCCAAGACTCATGGGCAAATAACAGGTTTGTTGCGCAAGATTTTCCGCGCTTAAAACTGTGTTGCTCTTGAATCCAACCATTGGTTTGGTCTAGGGAATTGTCGATCTCTTGATTTATGAGGTTTTCGAGAACCTTCACTAAAACCGAGGTGAGGGTTACTGGCCTATAATTGGACGGAAGCGATGTGTCACCGGATTTGTAAAACGGCTTCACGACACCAAACTTCCAATCTTCAGGAAGAGTGCGCATACTGATGGACGTTTGAAAATACCCATAACAAGTGGAGCAATGATATATGCCAGATGCTTCAGTATAAGTGGTGCGAATTGTCAGGTCCATGTGAGGTCGAGGATTTAAGTGCAGTCAAAATACGGATAACCTTTTCTACCGAGAACTCGATTTTCGTTAAAGTCGCCGGGCTCTGAGATGGGAGGAACACTGGTGTTATTGTTTGCTGCTGGTTAGCATATACACCCCGGTATTGTGATGCCAAGGCCTGCGCTTTCTCCCCATCCGATAGCATGCGCTGACCATCCGCTGCAATTAGCTCTGGGATTCCAGGTTGAGCTCTGCGACGACGGTTGATATAGGCGTGGAACCGCTTTGGCTGAGACTCGGAGACTTTCAGTATGGTATCTTTGTAATCCCTTTTACCTTGCCTTATAACGGCATGTCATTCATTATGCACTTGTTTATAGCGATCCAATGCAGATTGCGTTCCGAGTAAACGAAACGCTTTCCACGCTCGGTCGCGCCTTCGCAATAACTCTTGAGCTGTTCGGCCGATCCAGGGTGGAAATAGCCGGGACGAGCCAGGGACAGACATTGGAGTAAACTCCGCGACAAGTGCAGTAACGTTAGATTTCAACAGTGCCCTTTTTCTCCTCTACAGAGGCAGTGGTAGGCACCTCCCATAGTAAAAGTGGAGCAGCTTGACGCATGCCGTCAAAGTCCGTGCGCCAAACATTTGGCCGTGGTGGTCTCCGGGGTCTAACTGTTGGTCATGAAAGCAGATAGTACGTGGAAACGATGCAGTGATCACCAGTGGCCAAAGGATTCGAGATGGTGACATTCGATATTTCATCATGCTGGTTAGTTAAGATTAAATCCAAACACGACGACGAAGAAGCTAATATCCGCGTAGGCGACAGTACATGTTGCACAAGACCATTGACCGAAACAACATCAAGAAAAGCGTTGTTTTGACAGTTTGGAGATGTGGATACTGGGGGTGCCATAGACCAATTAACCGAAGGAAGGTTGAATTTGCCCAAAATACAAACATGACAAGATGATGCACATTCAGCGAATGTGTCGAGCCAGGCCAGAGACTTAGTGCTAGAACTTCTGTGCACAACATCCACTATAACAAGTGATTCGCGGGAGCTAGAGACTAACACCCAGAGTTGTTCAACGAGGCCTTCACCTCCAAGGCTTCGGATGACCTTGCTTTAGAGGTCTTGTCTCACGTACAAGGCGACCCCGCCATACGCAGATCCGGCTCTATCGGTTCGGTAAACGTTGTAGCCAGGAATGTGAACTTCAGCGTCACCAATATCAGGATGGAGCCAAGTTTCCGTAATTCCAAAGAAGAATGGCCTCTGGTTGTTAACCCAATGGGAGACGTCGGCGAGCAAGCTTCTGGCATTGATTAGGCCGATTGTGGAGGCTGTTCGACTGAGTTGTCTAACAACCTAAAGATCAATGGTGCAGTGAGGAGACGGCGTCTCCTCATAACCCGAAAATTTCAGATTTTCAGGTCCGTTTCGCCGATGAGTGTCCGACGCTTTAGCTCTTGGACGGCCATGCGGCGTTTTTCCCGTTCTTTGGGTGAGAGGTCGGATTTAACTGATACTGGTAGGCCCTTGAGCTTATAATATCTTGACAGCCATTTTTAGCAATCACAGATGACTCGAATCTGAGCTTTAGCGGACGTTGGCGGATTTCTGATTTGGCACCAAGCCGAATCATTTGGTTAACCGCGATTTCCTCACCAGCTTTCTCCAACAGCCGTTGCAAAATGGGATCGATATCAGCTTTGTCAAAGTTTAATCGAGAGGTGGCATCTCCTCTTCTCGCTTTAGGAACGTTAAACATGATCAGACACCTGTCACGTTGTCTCACTTCAGCATTTGGACGTTTCACCGACATAGATGTGGGTGCTGCAGCAACAATCGGGGGTTCATGCGCTTCGGCACACTAGTTGATGGGGTCTGCTCCGTAATCGAGTCGGGGTCGGGAACAGGCACGGGTGGGTTGGTTTCTCTCTGTCGTCTAGACCTCGTGGGCTTTTTGGTTACAGGAACAAAAGGCGGAGAGGGACATGTCGTGTCACCCCGGCCAACAGAATCTGGAGATGCAGAATCTGCAGCTGAAGGGGCTATCATGGGCAGAACTGTCGCCTCGTCCACAACTGCTTGAACTGTGCTGGCATGGATAGTGGAAAGATGAAGTGCAGATTGGGTTCTACATGGCGCACAATAGGTGACGTAGCATTGAACATCGAATTCTTTGAGAACTTCGTACTGTTCGGTGGTCACAGCTAAACAATCAACGTGGAACCAGCTGGAACAGCCCTGGCATTTGACGGCTTTCGTCCGACGTGTGACATTGCAGTTGCATTGAAGACATTTAGTAGAATTCGTCATTTTGAGAAATTAGCGGGTTCCAAATAAAAAATATCTGATGAAGAAGATTTTTATAATAAACACAAAGACTCAGAGCCTATCTTCTTGTTAATAGATCGATTTATAGAAATCTTCCACGTTGTCTCAAAATTTGAACCAACCGCGGTCAAGGTCAAGGTAACGTCATTTTTGCTCATCAATCACTCACAGCTTTATCCAGTTCCCATATTTGGAAAACGTGCAACTCGCATCGATTTATCATTGCCAATTTGAGTTGATTTTACTAGCACCTAAAACCTGAGTTCTAAATATGTCTGACTCCTTATTGTTAGTAGAAATAACATATGCATTTATTTTCATTTTCCAGGTTCTCCCGCCTCTAATTGACGTCCTACCGGAGGCTCGCTTAAATCTGATCATCTACCATTTGAAACGTGAGGACACTGAAGCTGCCTACGACCTAGTTAAAGATGTAGACCCCAGCACGCCGCAGGAGTACGTCCTTAAAGCTATCGTTAATGCCGTACTGGGCCAGGAGCAGGGTTCACGGGAGCATCTCAAGGTAGCTCAACAGTACTTCCAACTGGTCGGCGGTTCAGCTAGTGAATGCGATACCATCTCTGGGCGTCAGTGCATGGCCTCCTGCTTTTTCCTTCTCCATCAATTCGATGATGTCATCATCTACCTAACCTCAATTCAGAGCTACTTCTACAATGATGATATCTTTAACTTCAATTTCGCTCAAGCCAAGGCCGCAGTCGGTGCCTACAAGGAGGCCCAAGAACTCTTCCTGCTGATTCAGTCCGAGCGCATTCGCAACGACTACATCTACCTCAGCTGGCTGGCACGATGTTATATCATGAACAGGAAGGCCCGTGCGGCCTGGGAGCTCTACTTGAAGATGGAAACCTCTGCGGAGTCCTTCAGCCTGCTCCAGCTTATTGCCAATGACTGCTATAAGATGGCCCAGTTCTACTATGCAGCAAAGGCCTTTGACGTCCTCGAACGTCTTGATCCCAATCCGGAGTACTGGGAGGGCAAAAGAGGTGCCTGTGTGGGTGTCTTCCAGCTGATAATCGATGGTCAGGAGCCGAGGGAGACGCTGCGAGAGGTGGTTCAGATCCTGCGCAATACTAACAATCCCCAGACGGAGTACTTTATCCGTATCATCAAGAAGTGGGCCAAGGAAAATAGTGTCGCGCTGTAGTCAGCGAACTGTTTTTGTTTTACCCTGATCTCTCAAGCGCAGCATTTACCTCCTCCTCCGCTCTGCGGGATCTTTTACAGTTTCATCAGCCGAACTTGTATCTATATTTTTTGAAAAATTACGTTGCTATACGAATCCGTTTCCCGTCTCACTTCGGTAACGATAACAGTTGAAAGTGAGGGACATTAAAAAGCCAATCTTGTAGCACATGCGCGGGCCGGACTTCTTCGCCAAGAAATTGTGCGTACACTTTGCCCTTTAATGATTAGTTACTGATATTCGACTTTGTTATTTTAAACTGGTCTGAATCAAAAGGCAGGCCAGGTGCCATGATGATTGCACAGATAAGCGAAATGAGGTACCATGAAGGACAGAAAAGCGTCGGCGGATCGGCTATGGGACTCGCTCGCTGTACTTTGGAGCCCTGCCAGCAGCAAAATAGCGGTTATTAGTACAAGCAGATGAAAATAACCGACGAAGATAATGGCGACTGGAATAGCCGTTTCTGACTTATTAGCCTTCATCAGCTAGCTTGGACTGATAATATGCTGGAAATGGCTACTCCACCCTCCCTTGTTTTCGCTGATAATGTTCGCTGCTGCAGGGCTCGCTAATGAGCCCAAAGGCAGAACGAGATGACTCAGTCGATGAGCGTCCATCCAGATATGTGAATATTGCATATTGAAACTGACGAGAGAGTGTGCAGGTGGCTAATGGGTTACAGCGTTGGAAATCTTAACAACGGGTCGCGGGGTCGAACCTCGACTGGCGAAACACCTGTGGGTGGGGGATGGCTGGCTCTTTGACCTTCAGTAAGCAAGAAGTGGCCGCTCTGGTCTCCAACATATTTGTCAGAAGTGTTATCCTGCCTGTAATGTTTCAAATTCCGTTGCAGATAATTTGCTAACGAGTAATATTTTTGTCATGTCGAACTAACTCCCAGGTTAACCACCAAATAACAAAAGACCACGAGCTTAGAAAACGACAACAAATGCTGCCCCCTCTACCCCCATCCCCCATTATTTCCTATCATAGGTGTACTGCAAAGCACATTGCTACTTGTCGCACTCTCATCGTCTCTGAGGAAGCGCAACAGTTGTGGGGACTTGCAGTAGCCGCTAGTCCTACTTTGAACCCATGATCAGCCACACGTAAATGTCCGCCGCATGCTTAATCATCGCGCCCTACTGCTGTTGACGGCGTGCCTTTGGGACCAGGTGCAAACGAGCACGCCTTGCCCTCCGCTCGTGACCTCAATCCGTCTAACGAGATGCGCACGTTTGCAGACTGGCCTCATTTACTTGTTTGTCCTCAATTCGAGTGGACAGACCTTAAGACGGTGTCTGCCACCAGACATCACTCCGGACCTAGCTCACCTCCTGGCTGGACGTGCGCTCCAACAGTCAAGACTTCTTCCTAAATATTCTTCTTTCCGCCTGTACAGATACGCTCTTTCCAACAATCTTGCCTTCCCTGACTTCTCTCTTCTCCTAAGGAACCGGGCCTAGAAGATCGCAGCCGTTAAACTTTCTTAGTCTAAGCACTACGCGATAGGCTCACCATTGCTTGGGTATTGGTCAAATGAGAGAAGAAGAAGGTTCTATTGTGAGGACAATAATTTTATTTGCCTGACGTTTCGACATCCGTCGTGGATTCTTATTCAGACACATGAGCAGAGAGCAATAGTATTGGTCAGATTAAGTGTCCCGGCTGAGCATGTTAATCTCGCACGAAGCAACGCAAATGGGTTTAACTACAATTAGCTGAAGTCTCCTCAATACTCGCATGATTTTTAAGCAACTGCGCATATCTCTCCGAAACAACCAATTGATCTGGTGCTCGACCTGCCTTCTTCCTTATCCATGCAAGTACCTGGATCGCGAACCTTCGCATTCATTCGAGAGGCATGAAACTTCATAAAGCAGGACCTGCTTGTTTGATATGCGGGTGAGCAGATGGTGGGACAGGGATGCTGGAAGAGGGAGAGTTATTAATGCAAGTCAGTTCACATTCAAACCTGATTAAAAATCATTTGGCCTTATTGATTGATTTCAATAAATTCAATAAAAATGGGCATATTTATGCACGTACATAACCATTAAATAACTCAGGAAATATTTTGGCTTTTAGTACCTCCCGCTCGTCTTAGTCTACGTCGAAACATTTTTAAGACGATTCATCATATTCAGCAGTTTATTTTCCGAAGTGGGGGGTGGTTTCTTTTATCGAACTGAACGAATAGAGCAAGAGGAATAGATGACATTAAGGTTTTTAAATCTATTCTCTCGGCACCCTCCAGAGCTGAGCAAAAAATTAGTCGAAGGCAGGTGCAAGGATATATGTATCAGGATCTGTTTGCATGCGCCCTTGTGGTGGAGAATATTCATTACTTGAAATACCGACGTAAACAGAAATCCCAGGCTTGCGTCTCGAGATGAGGATTTGTGTTATGCATTACGAAATACGTAAGTAAACAACCAAGTGTTTCACATCAGGAATCTTCGCCACCTTAGGGGCACCTGCAAACATATCCTATTAAATATATCCTTGCACCTACTTTCGACAGATTTTAAGCTCAACTTTTAAAGGCCAGCGGGTACATGGTTAAAACCTCTCATGCTTATTTGACTGTTCATTTATAGCACAACGCTCGCGAACATAGCAGAAGGTCATTGCAAATCCAGAAACTGCCGGTTCCACCTTAAACCTTCCTGGGTTTCTTCAATAAACCAGATTTAAAATGTAAAGTTCCTTTAAATTAAAGGCTACCTGAGCATCATTTTAAACAAAATAAACAGAAAACAGTACCGGTCCAAATTGGTAAGCAAAAGTTTTTAAACTATTTCCTTGTTTTTGAATAACGATGCGATTACATACACCAGATTTTCCAGTTCTGGGAGGGCTATATTTTGAAATTTTTGTTGCTTATATTGGGGTTCTTCCAAAGGATATCGCTACGAGTGTCGAAACATAGTATAGGTAGGAATGGCGCAAATCAGCAACGCAGCCAGACTTCAGCAGTCCTTCTTTTTTCTTGCTATTAAAACCGTCTTTGGTAGGCTTGTTGGTAGCCACAAACATTTACGGTTTCGGTCTCGGAGAAGTGTTTTTTTGCAGAGTCAATTTTCTTACAGTTGACTGCGGTATACGGGAGGGTTTCAGTGGTAAGGGAATTGGAGCAAATATTTTTCCCAATGTCCTACCTGTAAAATTCCTATGACAACTGTTCCCGTATTACGCGAACCATTGAACACCCCTTTGGCTATACAATCGCGTTGTAACGTAACCTAACTGCTGCTTATTAAAAAAAGCATGCGGTTGTATGGTCACTGCACACTTCTACCCCTACGCACCCTGTATCTCTATCACCCTTTCCTGTTAATGTCCCTGATGAGAGGTTTGATCGCGAATCCGAAACGCCAGGCTAAATAAACATCGAGTTTCAGTGATCGCATCTGTTTCTTCTTCCGCTTCAGATTCCCTTGTCTTTGCTGGTTTTGTCACTTGGCCTATATGGTTGGACCTCACGCAGCTGCCCGTGGGGCTCTAGAGAGAGTGGAATAGCCTCCGTCAGCCAGCAATGTGTGAGGTGGAGCAGTGTCGGTGTCAACCATGTAAGATACGAAGTATTCTGGCGGGATAGTATGCGATGAACGTATCCTAACGGTTGTAAACTATTGAATAAGATAAGGCGTAAAGACCAGCGTGTTATAAATAAATTAGTTAAGTGCAGAAGCATTAGAGCATGAGAAATTGGTAATTAACTCTCGAAAAAGTGCAGTCTAGCTATGAGCGGAGCGGGTCCAGAGTCGCGTTCCGGTAGTGATTTCGCCACGTCCGGGAGTGTCTGAGCGTAGGCAGTCATCGCAATAAGGTCCTTCGTGAACATGTCTCGGAATGACAGAAAGTGTGAACACAAGTCCGTGACCTTATCCTGTTTTAAAACGTTCTGGTATGCACATGTGCCTAGTACACACGAGCGGAAGATATGCGGCCTGCCCTAGAGGCAGGAGAGGATGCAGTCTTGTGGTCCCCTACAGGGCTTGGAGTACGAGTTCACTACAGGTGTATCATTCGAAGCTGGATCTTGCGGCCTTTTTAATCAGAGTTTAATGCCCTAACAATTGAGCCACGCGCTCTTTGTCTAGCCAAGTTAGTCAGGGAGGTATTGACTCTTTTATGAATGTTCAGCGACTGCTAACAGGACCCAGTTATCGCGCTGCGACTGTTCTGTCACAGCTGATGTCAGGATCCGAGGAATGAGGCTCAAGGCTCGGCCAAATCTCCCAAACTGCTCCTAACAATGACATTTTTTCTTTGTTCATCTTTTTGGTTCAATGATTGTTTGCTACCAGGATGTACCCTCGGAGAATAAATTAGAGCAAAATTTAGTGTCTAAGCGCTGCAAAAACTCTGCCACAATAGCAATTACTTGCTATTTGGACTAGTGGGTTCAAAAAAATGGTCAGCATTTTCCGAAATGTCAGCTTATAGAAGACTTACTATCACAGCAAGAATCCATGGGATCTGTTGCAGTTGCGGGCACAGAAACTACTTCGGAGAATCCAAAGTTCTTCCTAAGACGTGAATTCCTGAACAAGCGGCAGCAGTGGGAAGACGTGAGGCAAATTCCCAAGTCCCGGCTCATTCGATGAGACTGGGCTTCACATTCAAATTAAATGAGACCAAAATTATTGCGAGATGTTACAGCCGCGGGAGCAGCGTGTTGCTTGAGCCTGGCTCTACGCTCCCGCAGCCCATCAACAAGTGCAATGACCAGTCCAACCCATATTCGGTGCTGAGGCTCAGTTTAGCCACAACAGTTTGCCAATTCAGAATTGCACATATGGACGCGTCTTCTAACGACACCACCAGACAGTAAGATGGCTGAGCAATCATAACGTTCAAGTGCAGCATGGGTAAAGCAAGTTCAGCAGGTCCTTA
Source organism: Ligula intestinalis (assembly GCA_036362985.1). Taxonomy (NCBI): domain Eukaryota; kingdom Metazoa; phylum Platyhelminthes; class Cestoda; order Diphyllobothriidea; family Diphyllobothriidae; genus Ligula; species Ligula intestinalis. The sequence goes on from JAYGXS010000009.1 coordinate 412,447, forward strand.
CTCACGTTGTTAACTTTGTGCACAAGTGGGCAACTATCTTCAATGAGGGGAGCTGTTAATTTTCATAGATATGCAGCTGCACAGCCACTGTATCCGTATATGAAGTACCCGTTTCTGTTATTGTCTCTGATGAGGGATTCCAGAGTGAATTCAAAACGTTAGGCAAAAAGAGTTCTTGTTACAGTGATCAAATATGCTTTTTCTGAACTAGACGGACTGAAAAGACATGCAGGAACTGCCCGATGTGCGGTCACATACACCCAAATGGCAACCGATCGACTCCGTCCTGATCAGACATGGCGAAACAGTCATTGCCATTGGTGGTATTGGGGGGGTAAGCACTCAGCAGGGTTCCCTGCTCAGCTTGGTGGTCCATGGTCTTAGCATTAGCACGAAGTGAGTCAGACCACCAGATTAATTCTCGCGGATCATATGGCTCAACCAGCTTTCGAAAGATGTTGAACTTACTTAAAATCGTCTATGAAGTTCCATTTTATTGCGTGAGTAGACATTTGTGGTTTGATGCTTTATCCTTCCAGTGATAAGGAATTTTCAACTACTTGCTGAAATTAATTACGTTGCTTTTCATTCAAAAAAAGATAGTAAAAAAACTGACACTTTCCACCCTGATAGTGCAAAACCTAGCATTTATTTTTTCTATCTAAAATAAGTCCAAAACACAACCAGTATATTCGGAATAACCTAATATTTTGCAAATATTATGCTCGTCTCGAAATTAATTCTTATCTACCGTCTGTAGAAGTCTGAAGTCTTGTTGAACTCATTTTATGTCGGACCGATGTACTGTTAATTTTGGTGTTGTTACAGGAGGTCAGTGGCAGAAATTTCCTATTTGCCAATAGTATCGAATATTCGAGTCCCAGGAAGCAGTTCAGAAGACGAAGATGTGATCACTGGAACAAGAATTTTATTTGCCTGACGTTTCGGATTCCGTCGGGAATCCTTAGTCATAGGTAATCGTAAACAGGTCGGACACCCCTTATCTGCGCATGTGTCAGACCTGTTAACGATTACCTATGACTAAGAATTCCCGACGGAATCCGAAACGTCAGGCAAATAAAACTTTTGTTCCAGTGATCACATATTCGTCTTCTGAATTTCCTATTTGACAGGAAGAGGGCTTCGCATGCCTCATAAATTCAATATCTTTACACCCCTCCCCATTATCCTCAGTAATAAAATCGTCAGCGATGATACCCATTTAAGCATTCAAGAAGTCAAGCTAGGCGAAAAAACGTTTTCGATTAATTCATCATCAGGCGTGTACAATAATATAAAAAGGGTAGCGTTAGCAAAAGTTTAGGCAACCAATCAACGGTATTTAAGGGGGGAGGGTGGAATTGTTAAGAGATCAAAGGGGGGACAGGGGGAGGGGGTATGTGTCTCATAATTAGTTCATATCGACTGGTCGCGGCGTGTTGACACCAGTTGTCTCTGTTTGCTCATCGTCTCGCGGCATGCTAGAAGGTGTACTGACGCATGTTGAGTTTGAGTTTGTTCTCGGCTACGTGAGCCGTAGGGCCACTACGAAGGCCTTCTGTGCACATAAGATCGGGTTTGTGAGTTGTATGGCCACGGCTTTCTCCGTCGCACGTATTCGTTGACGCAGGAACTTGTAGTGTTTCGCTGGTTCTTTATACCGGACTCGAAACGCTTGGTTTACGTCTACCTGGTGACCACTGTCAATCAAGTGATCCGAAATCGGACTAGATATTGACTTGACCTCACGTTTATTTAGCCAGGCAGGATGATGTCCCCGCATGCGTTTGGATAGCAGTTAAGTTGTTTGACCAATGTAACTTGCCCTACGGGAGCATGTTAAGTTGTAGATGTACATGGATGAGGTCTGGAACGGGAGTATATCTTTGCCTTAAAGGCGAAGTGGGTTGCTTGAAAATACTAATCTTAATTTAGCTGCTGGATATGTATGCGCTATTGCAGCGTTCAGGCGAAGCTGCAGAAGTTCGTTTGCTGGATCACCTTGAAATGGAAGTGTAATAAATAAGGTTTTCTTCTCAGCCGTCGGTACTTCCGATTTTGGCGGACGTTCTTCCATAAACGTACTGATGAAATTCTCAGGAAATCCATTTTCTTGTAGGGTGTTTTAAATGAGTACGAGTTCTTCCTCCAGTGTCTCTGGGGAACAGATTCTCCTGGCTCGGTTCGCGAGGCAGTGGACTAGGCCTCGTTTCTGACTTAGTGGTACAAAACTGTAGAATAAGGACGTTGCTGGCACGCGCAGGTGCGGGCTCCTACCGCGCCAGCCACCTGCACCCCATCCTGCCTCTGGTCTTCTTGACGCTGTCAAAAACCGGGCACATCTAGGTGGGGGAGGAGAGAGTGTGATAAATGCAGCGCAAGTCTACTATCCCTTGAAACTAATCCATGTGTGAGTTACCGTTTCTGCTGTGGAACACACAGTTGACCTCATCGAAGGTGACAGTCGCATTGTCGATGCTCGTTGAGTTGTCTTGGAAAATACCACAACCACGAATATTCATGAGGAATTAAAACACGGATAGGCCGCGGTTGATACGGATACTATAATTTATGCCAGCAATAACTACCAATGCAGCTGAGTGTTAGTAGTATTGATTATATTTCTCACGGTAGAACTAGTCAGATGTGACGTGGATTATAAGACACGCTGGGACTCATGCCCCCTTACTCTCAGACACAATCATTCAGTCTCCACTTTTGCGTTACTATATTTTGCATCTTTACTCAGCTTCCCCTTTTTTTAAGTTGCACTTTGAAATTTACATAACCCATTAGTCCCAATTTTAAAGGCCTTTGAAGTGTGCCCTGTGTGGCTAAAGTTACGCTATCGTTTCGAGGAGTATGCCATGTCTAATTTACATCAAAGCAGCGCTGTAAATTCAACAAGAAAGAGGAGGGCTTCGGATATGCCCGAGTTTCTCAGCTTCAATGACGGGGAAGCCTCCCCCCTGTGTACAGTGGGTTCTTTTTACCAATCAACCTATCAGCCTATCTAGTCGTCTGAGGATGGCCTTTCGGAAGCTGATTTCCGGCCGAGGACCCTGTCGCCCTTCACTGAGCCAACTCCTACCTGTTCATCAGTCCCAATTGATACTAACTCCACGGACCACGCTATTCTCGCAGAACTTCGTAGTCTATCAAAGCAAATGGCTTTTCTTCGAAGGCAAGTTGTATTGTGTATTGGTTCAGTCCTGAACAGACAGAGCTCTTAGCAATATGCGTCAGCTCGACCGACGTTTGGCTCATTTGGAGAGGAGACAGATGGGGATGGACAGGGTGACCATTAGAAAGCCACAAAAGCCCCTTGAATAGCCGCTTAAGACCTCGGACCAATTCCGGCTATTTAATACTACCCTCTCAGACACCTGCAACCGTCAGAAACTGGTAAGTTGCACTGACTTTTTTGCAATTATTTTGCAAGCAAACTTCCTGGACAAGCTGGGCGGAAAATATGTCGCCGACTTCGCCAGAAACATCTTCCGAGCCCTGTTCGATAGGGAAATCAGTGTCAAGTTGAAATTCTCCGAACAGGGCAAGAAGGCCGGTCTCGAACTCTCCAACATCTACGCAGTAATTGAAAGTAGGTTGAAATTTCTACAAGGAATTAACACCCTTTTAGATGTTTCCGCTGACTGGGATGTGAAGCGTAAGCGCTCCAAGCAAAACCTTGTAGCGGCCATCCGCCGTTGCTTCAAGCAAGACTACGATGCTCTGAAGCAGCGAATTCTTCGAGCAGCCGAAGTATTAGGCAGTCAAGGTTGGTGGACCATTTGCCCCTAATTAAACTTTTGCAGCGCATGCAGGCCACTCTACGATGGATACTTTGGCCATGAGACCATAAAAGGCTTGGGAGCTGACAGTCTCAATTGCCACCTTCAATGAAATTATACACATTGATTCATGTTAACAATATTAATCAGATTTTATGCAAGCATGTGTGTAGTTTTCTTGTCGTTTTTCGCATGCCTGCCATCGGACAAGGTGGGGATAACCTAGTCCATAAAGCTCTTCTGCGAAAATTTCAAAAGGTGGGTTTGAAAAGTAAACACATAAACGCTATCATCAGGCCTCTAAATTTACATGGGTTACGAATTCGTAGGCTACGGAAAGTGTGTCTGTAAGTAGAATGTGGGAGGGTTATTCATGTTGTTCATTTCCATGCCACCTGCATTGTAGACTAAACGTGTTGGAAACTCTAAAGCAGGAGGGAAGAGTTTGGGGATCGAATGTGTGCGTGAAATGCGAATGAATTTTATCAAAGAGTCGAAACAGTGTGTGATCACACCTCAAGATCGGCCAAGGAAGGTGAAATGCTTGTACAAGCATCTTTTTACAAAAATTGCCAGATTCTTTCACTAAATAGCAACTCCAGTAGCAAGTAGTAGTGGTATTTTTGCATTCGGCCAGAATGAAGCACATTCAAAAGCCGGCATTTCGCCGGCTCGAGCAATGATGTTAACACGAGGTGGCCACCTCACTCTCAGTCTCCTTCTCTCTGTCCTTGCCCTAGTTACGAAATCCTCGAGGAACACTTTCCAGCTGGGCGGAAAGTACTGGAGGCTGCCCTGAAGACGGCGCGCACAATCTATGCACCCCACCATGCCAATTTTATCCATCTATTTTCCGACTTGGCCAAAGTCGACAGCCGACTAGAAATGCCCAAGAATGCTCGAGCTCGGCTGAAGCAGGCTTTTGACCTGCTCAAATCTGTTAGCCGCCCTGCCTCGAAGCGTGAAAAGCAGAAGTGCGTGAGTGCCCTCTGCATCCTTTACTGTCAGTGGGCCTTGCTGGAGGGCAACCAGGGCACCTTTAGGGCGGCGAAGAAGTATCTAGCCGAAGCGCAACTACTCTCCAGTCAGCTGCCTGCCGACGCTCAACAGCAATGTCAGGAGCAGATGACACAGGTGGAGGCTTTGCTGCAGCGATGGCAAGGTATGAAAGCGGGCTTGCAAAATTTGTTGGTGCCCAATGAGGAGAGCTGAACACGCTTCAGTACCCCACCCCACGCGTCTACCTTGGGGTTCCTTGTTGGTCATCGGTGACCCCATCAATCAATCCGTCTGTGCTTACACTAACTACCTACTTAAATCACTTGAGTAAGCATAATTTAGTGAAGCTTATGTCCCATTGAACAATGCATTCCATTCAAGACTTCCTTCACTTCTTCTATTTGTGCTTTCAGGAATGCAGACAGTTGTATTTTTCCTTCTGCCGAAATCGTGTAGCAGGAGAGAGCTACATTTATTGCCTATTTTTCGACCGTGACAGCTTTTAACATGTTTTTATGCCTTAATAAAAAATTGCTTGCTGGCGACAGCTCTCTCTGCAATGCTTTAGCATTGGTTACTATTCTGCATTAGTACAGAAGGATCTCTGCAGCTTTGAGCGTAGGCCTATGTGAGCATTTGCAAGCTGTCGAGCGGATCCTTTTTACTCTAGCTGCTAATCTCTGGACTTGGTTTCGCTTTATATTTATGGAACAAAACTGTGAAAGTTGATATATTGTCCCGTCCACGTTTTCTTTCAGAAAACACTACGCAGGATAGCTCCATCATTTTGCCTTCACAGATGAACATCAAAGAACGCAATTTCCTGGTCTACTTCAATCTCTGCAGAAAATGTGAGCGATGGATGCGCGCTATTATACATCGTGACCAGGTCGTCAGTGTCATTGTTGCAATTTTTCAGACAGAAGACATCATCCACAAATCGACCGTAAAATGCAAGGTTATTGGTGATGTCCCTTAGACACGTTTTCTCGATCTTGCCCGTAAGGACATATGCGAGACACGGACCATTTGGTGAGTCTATCGTCACACCATCTATTTGCCTTTAGAACTGGCCATTGCGGAGAAATTGCTCATCTTATGTGCATCCTTTGATGGTTATCACTGTCATAGCTAACTTGTAGTTGTTTTCCCGAATGACGGCACAGAGGTAGTTTATGGTTTCTACCGCGGATACCTTAGTAAAAAGTGATGAAACATTCAATAAGAACATCTTACTTCCACCAACTTTCATACTCTTCATAGTTTCGAACAACTCAAGTGCGTATTTCAATCTTCGCGGTTATAAGTAACTCCGAAGCGGCTTCAGCTTTTGTACCAGCCACTTGGCAATGGTACGAAAAGGGAAGCTTCTCCTATCCAAGATAGAAAGCCAGATCTTCGTGCCTGCAGTTGTCAGTCTATCGAGCTCCATGCCAGACAAAAAAACTTTGTGTCGGCCTATGTCCGACCCTTGTCATTCACGGATTTTGGGAACTTTGTACGATCTACTAAGATAACTTTTAGTTTCGCGACATAACCCTTCTTATTCATCAGTACTATTTCGGACCTTTTGTCTGGTCTGGTCAGCACGATCTTTTAATTTCATCAGAGTTCCCTGAGGCCATCAAGATGGGCATCTAAAAAGAGGCATTTGTTTGTTGAATACTTTCTTGAGTACAGCTGGCAGCAGAACTCAAGTCAACGCTGGTCAGCTGCCTGCTCGGCTCATTATTATTGTTGAATACTGAACATGCTTTTTTAAGCTTAAAAGCTGCTATTTCATCTAACGGGGATGTAGTTTTCTGCTGAATGTCGTTAAAGCAACCAACCTATTAGGAAGTATAATTCGATTATTTTAACTTGGAATATTGGTTGGATACTTCTAACAAATTATGCCTTAGACAGCAACTTGGACAAAGATACTGGTAGGGATTACTTATATGGCCTTCGATGGGGTTAAGTACGTTAAGAGTTTATGGGTTCTGACAGAGCGTTATTTACTAGTAGCACACAGTTCTAACATACCTTCATGATTTACCTTGTGACTTTTGCCGTGTTTAAGCTGTCTGAAGGCCTACTTCAACACCCAGTTTTTCGATCGATTAAGCAAATTCGCAGAGTTTCGCCTTCCTATGTTGGTATTAACTGCCAATTTAGCGGAGCGCTTGTTGTACTGTAACTATATCTGTCTAATATGTTAGTCACAGTGGATTCTGATTTGATTCAGTGCTGAGGTTCATGTCAACCTAGATTTCTGCTATTCCGAGTAATATGTTTTCGTGGCAAGAGCACGTCATGGCTGACCTCTTCCACGCCCTCAACACTATCACCTAATCTGCGTCAGATTTTACTAAGTTTTCGACTACAAGGATGAGAAACTGCTGTTAGGTGTAGTATGTAAATGCCAAGGTGGCTAATACTAGTTGCCGTATTTACTTAGCAATAAAGTATATTGTAATGCAGGTTCAATAGAGACAGTACGCTAGATCGGGACCCCGCTTTTATTCAGTTTGCGTTCTATCTTGCTTTGCACGCGCCTATGTGGATATAGTACATAGTGGGCTTACTATAGTAGGAAGATAGGCCAGGCAAATTGTTGACCTCGGTATCACCGTTTGACGCTTACTGATTTAGGACTTCTGCAACATCTACAATATCTAGTTTCAGCTCAGTAATTGCAGAGCATCACCTGCTTAGAAGGCAGCAAGCTTTACCAGCAGTCAGCTGGTCATGGAAGCTTAGTCTATTCCTTTAACAGTATCAATATTTCAGAAATAAGACTTGCATCAATATGCAATTACATTTATCAATTACATATAACAGGAGGAGGCACCTGGTTTCATCCAGGAGGCAAGATTTATACTTGGCTTCACAGTATGGCAGAATGGCAATACAGTATCAAGAAGGGACAAAAGTACAGTCCAAGTCAGTGCGACAGGAAAAGGTCAATACAAGTGATGTTGGTAGTGTTAATGATAGTGGTGATACAAGAACATTAGGGCTTTCCTTGGTTTGCGTTCTCTCAACTCTATCCATCAGGCTGGATTATCTTATTGTTAACGAGACGGTTTTGATAAATATGGTGGGTTCTGTCACGAATTTATGGCACATGGTATTACTTACCGTTATCAGGCCAACCTTCTGACTTGTTGAGGTCTTCGGAAGCGATGTCCGAAAAAAGGACGGTTGACTTTGGTCCCATCACCTGGCTTTGGTCTCTCACGTCCTCATATAAGCTTTTCCTTATCAGTCTCGATCACGGATTCAGATCTGTCATGCCCTACACAATTTGTCCATTTCTCGTAGAACTACACATTTTTCCGGCTTGAGAATGAGACCTGCCAGCTAAGGGAGGTCCAATACCCTACGCAGATTATGAGATGGTCTCCATCGTCCTTCCCAAAAACGACGATTGCTACATCATGCATACCTTCGGACTGAGCTGTGCGAGAATTGGTTTATACATCTTGCGGAGGTACTAGGTGCATTTGCCAGAACTGAGGAACATACGTCAGACCTCGTGTAGTCCGGAGAGAGCTGAGTAATATTAGTGGTAGAAGAGGCAGTATTTCCAGAATTACTGAGCCCAATTTTTCACTTCTACTGGTATGACTCGTACTTTTACTGTGGTGTTTGTCTGTACACTACTGGTAGAAGTATTGTGCCTATGCCAGAGTGCTTTTTTCTAGTAATCATATTTGCTAAAGCCGGTAAGTGGCAAGCTACAGTGTGATCTAGTTGCGCATTTAGGAAAGTTTAGCCTAGTATGTGATCGTAACCTAAACGGGGATTTTTTAGCAAACTGAAAGGTTAAATAAACATGTATTTAATACCAGATTTGGATCTTCTATGCATTTAGGCCATAATAGAATAGCAATATTGAGACGATATACCATCAGGTAGATTATAGTTTGAACATCGATTTCGATTATGTTTACCAGATACCTCTCTTCCATGTAGTCACTGAGTAATGCTTTTCATAGGCAAATCAGAGCTCCAGGTACTATTTTTCTGGATGCTAAGCTAAGTGGTTACCACACCTTTATATAGCAAGGTATTTCCATTTACTGTCTTCATGCTACCCATATAATCGTTACCATGTCCAGTTATGGGTTAGAAGTTACAGAAAGTATCCTATCTAACTAAGGGCGCAACATGTTCCAGAATTTTCTTATCATAATATCGTGTCATTTCCTATACTGTAACACTATCTGAGTGGTACGACATGCATTTTATGCTTGTTGTAAGCGTAACTGATGGGAATATGCGCTTACACGCTTCCTTGATAAAGTAAGTCATTTGAATATTCAGAGTTACTGAGCACCCTTCGTATGTCGTTTTTAAATTGAATTTGCGTTGCTGCTACATAAAAACTAAGAAAACATGAGCCATCAGCTGCTTACTCCCACTCATTTTTGGCCTCCTAGATTCCAGACGGCACCCGTCCTTGCATCACATGTTCGCGTTTTTGTAGTCTTCGAGCACGAACATGGGCATGCTTAATCGCCGCTCAAGTTTGTTCGCGCAAACGGCCCTGCAATAGTGTAAAAACCTTCTGCAATCTGCCGTAGAGCTGGCGTCACTGCATTTCTTTAAAGAACGCTTGGATAATTATATGTGTCCCCTTTTGTTCCTCGAAACTGTCGACTCGAACTACCACGCAAATGCCAGACATCATTTGCTTGTAAAATAAATGATACTCACAGTCTGTAAATAGTAATTTTAACGTGAACTTTGTTTTAAGTGTGCTTGTGAGGCACCGACATGCAATTGATAAGGCATTGTCCTTTAGCCTCATCAAATCGACAAATAAACTGATACAAACGCCTAACATTGGCGGACAATCCAACCGGCAATGAATGTGGCCTCCTATCCGAATAACGATTTTACTGCGTCCAAAAGACTTTTAAATCAATAGTTCTAAGAGTAAAAAAGATCACGACGGATCATCTCCAAATACAATGATAGTCAGAGTTCTGTCACTCTTAATATGAATAACCTTGTCACGAAATGGAGGTAGTTCTAAATGGTGGTCAGTGCAGACTTCTTAATATGATCATCAGAATGTCCGGTTGAAGAAATTTGAAATTCTCCACGTCCATTTGTCTGCTAGTGTCCGACATACATGCGATTGTTTCCCTCTTACGAAAGCTGTCTCCATTCCTCTTGACCGCCTGCTCGTGTTCCCTTCCTCCCTCGAAAACTGGCGGCCCTCATTCTTTCACTCCAAAATAACCTCCAACAAAGTGGCACCTGAATACGTCAGGCCCCCTCGCGGACCTCTACAGGAAACCGAATTAGAACTAACAGCTGTCGTGTTTGGCTGACCTGGACACCGTTTGTTCGCCTTCGCATGCAATATAGCAGCAACTGCAGTGAGAGCCACTGTAACACAATACGCCGCTGACACATTCATATTGCCTCTGTACATGAACCCCCCAATTTTTCGAGCTTTGTTTCATACCAATCCGATGCCACACGTGCTGCCTCCAGAAGCCACATAAAAATGGTCATTCCCTCCTATTAACAAACACATACTCTACCAAGACTTATTTTGCACTTCGTGGTGGTGGTTTCCTTGTCTCGAGACAGGTTTTTTGGCTGACTCTCTTCCTTGAATGTTTGTATCCATGGTTAGGGTTTGTACCTTGTTTATCTTTAACGTCTTGTTTATTAGTACCGTACTGCCTTGATGGTTGTTATCATAGAGTTTGACGTACATCTGAGGCTGGACACATAGTCAGATAAGTCAAAAGACTATACCCAGGATCGCAGCTGGCAAAACATATTAAAGAGACTGGCCAAAATGCAATAATCAGGGCCGAGCAACATCAACATAGATAATACTGATGCTTGAGGCATATTACTCAGACACCAAGTCTGTCAACAGGCATTTGGACCTCCCCGCGGCCTCCAAAGTTCTACGTCATTATGTACGTATAGGAAAGGACATGGTCAACCCGAACTCAAGATTTCCAAACGAGGACGACCCTGTTATGTAACAGGAGGGAGCAGGATTACGAACATCCTCTACCACGGAGGTGTAACATATCACTTACTGCCGTCATGCAAAGCCAAAATCCACACGGAGGGCCAAGCAGCGAGCGTACAATTCTCGATCAGCCCATGTCTAACACACAGCCACAATCTTAACTTGCTGATCAATAAAGTCAGTTTAACCTTCGATAAGGGACAGCCGGTCCACCTGCCCAAAAAGTCAGCAGACCATCAAACTCCCTGCGGTGAGTATAACATGATCTAGGATTCTTATCTAGGAATTCTAATTTTTGCAAACATGAAAGAGGAAGCAGTTTATTTGTACCTGAATGACCTCTGCATCTTTGACTGACTGCATTCATCTGGTTCTATTTTTACAAGAAAGTTCCTTTGCAATGTCCAAAAAGAAGTATGCTGGACCATAAAGGAGACTGCCTGCGAATACATTCATTCCTATGTAGTCCTGCCAGGGGGCCTTACCATCCCCCTCCAATCTGTTACGTTACATGTCGCTGGTAAACGTTGGCGGTCTGTTAGAAAACTGAAGAGTTTTTATTTGCAAGTTGTTGATTTTTGACATCAAAAACACCCCCATTTAGATCCGAAAGCTGACAGCTCCATGAACACGAGACAGCTTTTACATTGCGTTGACCTCATCCAAGACGACCGGTGTTTCGGCCCTTATTGCGCTGTGATAGCTTCTATCAACTTTTCTTGTTGCTCATTGTTGCCTACAAATAGTAAATAATTCTTATGAAAGCTTAGATAGGAAAGACGCCTTGTGGAGCATCGGAGCAATTTGCTTATTGTTCCGAGCTTTCGAACTCTTACAGGAGTGCATCTTCAGTTGAAAGAAATCAGGTTACAAGGTTAGCAGATCTAACCATTAGAGCGAATGCTTCGGGATTTAAGGCTGCTGTGCATGGAACGTCATGCAGCATAATTCGCAAGAGCTTTTAAGTGCACTTATCTTTACCTCATAAAGCACTTTCAAAAGGACATGGAACTGCATTATAAATATTGCATATCATTATGTGCTAATGTGGTATAAAGGTGCAGGTGTAATTACCGAGAGGACAGCCTGCGGTGTCGCAGGTGGGAAGAGAGAAACCCCGTCGAGGCTGTCTCCACTGGCCAAGCGGACAACTCACGTCTGGCGGTGAAAACATGTCAAAAAAGTAGACTATTTCTCGACCATTTCATCCGCCAGCAACTGGGATTCTTTTCCTCTAAAGGGTTATACTGCAAGCGCCGACCATGTAGTTCTCAAACGAGCAGCTGGGCACCAGACATCCATGGGGCTGGCTGAGCGAGGTCTTTACCTGGCAATCTTCACAAAATCAAGCTGGGAGGAGCCAGAAACGAAAGAGCCGATCGTCTCCGGGCAAAAGCTAGGATGGCTCTCTTTTGCCGCAGATGGGGGTATTTTGCACCATCTGTTGGAAGAAATACAGGTGTGTGATACGACCCACGGTGTTGGCGAAAAATAACTTAGTAACGTAACCAGTGTTCTCACCTATTCTGACTGATTTTTATGGGAGGCGAGGTGTGTCCTCTTCCTGATAACCGCCACCAAAAACTCCAAGCAATGCTTGCTCACTGGCTTCATGTCGGCAGCATGCTCTGAGCATCCAGAGGCGAGCGATGCCGTCCACACCAGCGCCAACCAGAAACTCGTCAACGCGCCTGGAGGCAATATGCGGCGTAGGACAATTTTCAATTACCACCACGCGCTGCCACTAATGGATCATTGTCTGAGCGAATTCAACAAGCTTGCACGATTCTTTCGAAATTTTCTGCTTCCGCTGTATCTCCCGCACCTTTGACGGAAGGTGTAGCCGGACCAGATTCGCATCTTCGTCCACTTTATAAGCGCTGGAAGGGCAGTAAACACACAGCGCCTCCCCTGAACTCACTACCACTTATTTACTTCGCATCAGTGTGAACACGGTGTCGGCTTCCAGTCGAACAAATAGGCCATTGTGCACACGAAACTCTGAAATTGTTATCTTATTTGCCGAAGGCAAGCAACCACCACAAACAAAGGTGACTTCAAAGATGCTTACTTTTCTTTCCCGCAATAAAAGTGAACTGACTCGATCACTACTGTGATAGATAACTACAAGCTAGGCGATGGGAAAAGTGAACCATACGCAAAATTCTTGTGCGGGAACAGTCAACCGAACTACATTGATGTGGAAGAACGAAAAGTTTGCCAAAGTCTGCCCGAATTCGACATGCTCTGAGGATAATTCAAGGATATGAGATTGCATCTCGTTATGGTCAAAGCATACTTGGCGCGTTCTTTCAAAATGCCCACAAAAACCCCAAAAAAAACCACTACCACGCCCCAATTCATCCGCACGACCACAGTCCCGCTGCCACCTCATCACCTTTTTCCTTACGTGTTCCCGTTAACACGTACGCCACAGCTCTCGTCACTGCTGGATTTGACAATGGTCTGCAGTTATGGTATGTTTTACCGAACCTAAAATTTTGTTGAGCGCTAGGGACAGGGCGCGCGCGGCAAGGCTGCAGGTTGGAGGGAATAAGGACACAGGGACTGTCTGCTACATTCATTTACCTTTCCCCTTTTTCTGCATTTATTTTTAACGATTTGAAGCTAAAAAGGACTATGCCATCTACACTCGCCTTAATTTAAACATGCATAACTTTTTATTCCCTTCCGCGTACGTGGTAGCCAGCGCCAACTACATCAACTCGCCATGCAGAATTAAGGAGACAGGTTGGTGCAGGTCCTTTGCATCTGAATATCAGCTGTGTTCTTTCATAGTACACCAAATAGTACTATAATGTGCTCTGGCTTAGTATAATGGTCCAGTTCACTTCAAAGTGTTTGCTGAAGAAGTCAATTTTCCAACTTTTGACGAATAAGTAGCTCATTAGGTTTGTCGTTTTTAGGGTGATGAAGATGATTTGTTTGCCCATTTTTTCTATTGTATAAGGGAAGGAATTATTTAATAAAAATAATTTTGTTTGCGATCGCTAAAGCCACCAACGAAGAAGCTAGAGCATTCATCAACTAAGGCAGTCCTATCAAAGGATTCGTTAGCATATTTGCGAGGCCATATCTGGCCAATAGAGTAGGTGTGCGTGGAGAAAAATCGTAATTAATTACATTTATGGTCGGTGGTTGAAAGATAGACGGCAGATTTTTGCTGTAAGGCAAAACCATTTGACCCGCGTCAAATGGCTGACCCAAATATTCAATTGTCTGTATATTTCACTTGTAATTCGAAAATGATGCAAGGTCAATATTGCTTTCTATATTTAAGTAAGGTCAAAAAGCCCACCAGCGTTCAATAAACTATACACTTCCAAGAAAATGCAATGCAATGCAAACAACAACTGACTTATGTCCTATAAGGAACTCCCGGAATTGTTTGAGCATTTTTAGGTGGATTTCTTTCATCTGCAAAAAAAAAGAGGAAAATTCACGTGTTGCTTACAGGTACTGACCTCCTAAATAAAATATTACGAATTAAAAACTAGGTATTCTTGCCTGCTATCATGTTTGAAATAAAATATTAGTTTTTAGCGGTTGTAATTTTCTGGCTTGTAGAAAGGGGCTCGATAGGTACTTTTTATCAAAGCTGGTCTACTCTCTCTTCCTCTGCATTATGGGCGTTTCCGAGTTATCAAAACAATGTGCAATAGAGTAAGATGTCGCTATCGTCCACTGGCCGAACATTTCGCCTTTTAAAGGTCTTGATAATCAAAGGTCAAATGAAAATGGGTACACAGTCAAATTACCAGATTGTGGTTAAATGGGCACCTGTAAAAGTTCACTCGTAAAATTGAAAGTTGAGGCTGTGCGGATTGTTAATTTGTTCTTTCTAACCACTATAGGAACAACCCGTGGGCCCAAACACGCAGCAACAAATTGTGATCGACTGCCTGAGATTCGCGCGCCATATTGTGATTAATGCTAGAGTCATATAAAACTATATCCTTCCGTATACTGCAGCCGGACGGGAAGGTCCGTCTCTACCGCAATTCAGGAACACCAGTTGGCAATGAAAAAGGTGAGACCATTTATTTGAAATGACTCTGCATACCCTTGATGCAGCACAGAGCTTCACACAAGACGAAACATGCATCGTAGGAATCTTTCCCTTTTAGAAAGGCCGAGCGTTTCTTGGGACAATTAACTCCGATGCTTCCTTCATCAACCGCCACATAGAGTTAAACAGTACCTATAAACACTTCAAAGAACGGTAGAAGGGACGAAGGCCACGCCTACCAATCAGGTATCATACCATATAACTAGAGATTGTTCCGCACCCTTGAAGTGTTAGTTGTTCTTTGCACATTTCTTGTTAGTCCGAAGACTAGCTGGGTAACCAGTCTCAAAAGCGCACTGATTATAGTTACATTTATAGCCCAAAGGACGCCTTATGCCTCAAATAAAACAATTTCTTCAGATGTGTGCGTTCCAGTGTATAGGAATATCTTAGCTATAATACCTTGCTGCTGCACTAAACACTAGAGAGTCTTAAGATCAAATACGCATATTACCGACAAGCAGTGGGGTACATAAAGTACCTAAATGTTAAGTACATTTTCACTGACAACGGCGACAGGCTGTCTGTGTCGTTCGATAGGTGAGGAGGCAAGTAGAGCACAACACCTAGCTTTGGACATTAGCAAACACACTCTCTAGGTGGGAGTCTCGAAAATGCCCGATAAATTGTTGCAATTAAAATCACAATCGGAATTTATTTTCAAAATAAATTGTTCAAATTATGCAGCAATACACATATTTTTCAGCATCTTTTAACTTACCTTCATGGTCCAAAGTAAGAACCACTTGTCACCTAACTCGGAAAATTCTTTTTAGTGATCAGTGATCAAACGCAGACGGCGGAACGGTTCACCGTCAATCCATCCTCTGAAGGCATTTTGACAGAAAAGGAAGACATAGTGAATGTAATGCACTTATTCGATAAGCTCTTATTAAAAAAGCAAAAATACCTAGTACGCTGACCATTAGACCGTTGGAAGCAATGTGCCCATCCTTTGTCGTCTCTGCCAAGTTCTTTCTTTACCTGCCTTGTTGCAACGGCAAAAAGTATATAAAGAATATAGCACACGACAGATAGTGATACCGACAAAGACGAGGGAGACTGAAATGGCCATTTTTGGCTTATTAGAGCCATCCTTGTTAGCCAGTCATATCCAGACCTAAGTGGCGTCCCACCCAAACCTTGAACTCGCCACATTTCTGATCAGAGTTAAACGCCCTAACCATTGAGTCACGAGCTTGCTGTCTTGCCGTGCTACGTCGAGGGATATTGACACTCGTTGTTGCACGTTCTCCCGACTGTTAACGGAAATAATCTGTTGCCAATACAAGCGAACATGCGTGTCCCAGAAAGCAATTAAGAAGAAGACGCTTTGATCGAGGCCTTTTCTCAGGAACTAATCTGTCTTTGCTGGTTATATTATCTGCACACACTTCCAGCTGCTACGTCTGTCAGGGCCTCTGTCTAGATCCCAGACAAAGCAGGACAGATAAGTCGGGAAAACCTACACCAATAAATACCAGCCCCGGTCGATACTGAGAAGTATTTGGTTAAAATTACAGAAGATCAAATATCCCACATATATTCTACCTGCCAGGACAGAACCAGTTAGCAAGATTCAACATATCCCCCTTTGCATAAGAATAAGCATGTCAGAAACGTTATGAGAACAAAAAAGTTTAACATAGCAATTGTCTGTTGGAGGTTTAGGACAATCCTTCGTTGCTAGAAATCAATTCATGGGCTGCATAATCGGGACATAGTTGCAGTTTTGCCTTTGACAATCGACAAAGAGAAAGCGCCAAGGTATAATCATTCCCAAAAGGTCTCCGTACACCTTACTAGTTCGCCAAATTGAAATGAAAGTTTGGAACTGGTTTATGGTACAGGTCTTGTTGCAGATAACTTGACAGTATAATTATTAAGTTGGTTTGACAGATTTGCTTAATTTAAATTCACCCAAGTGTGAAAAACTATAGGCGTTTGGCCTAGGTTGTTTCACACTTTGGTTAACTCAAATTGACAGTATAAACTGGTTTTTCAAAAAATCGCTCGCATTTTGTAGCTGAATAGCTTTGGATTTACAGCCTTACATCTGGGAAATTAGTAGGATCCTAGAAAATATTCGCTCATCTCGAATTTTTGACACATAGAAACATTCGCTCAATTAAGTCATAAATTTTTGGACTGGCAGCATAGCGTGATGACACAAAAATGAGTATTCCGTGAAGCGGGATAACTGTTTCCTCACTCGATTTATTCTCGTTTCACCAGTGCATCTTGTGTGCATGAGCTGCATCTGGGTAAGTCTGTAGAGAGCATTCTGACTAATGAGGTATCCCATAAAACGGCGTTGAAAAAAAGGACGCAAAACCAGATAAGCCAGATTAGGAGGATTGTCCGAATGGGCATCGGTGGGAGGATAATGTCATCGCACGTAAGTATGGGATCGTAGACTGTGGAAGGCAGGATAAAACAGAATAAAATGCAGTGATGCTGACAATAACTTTGCCTGGAAGGAACTAGCAGCCCTTAAAGAGGTAACGCTGGAGGCAGCATTCTTGTCAACCATTCCAGAATGCTGTCGATATGTCAATCGCAGATGAGTACTGGAGAAATTCAGTAACCGTCTTTCAAGTGTTAAATACTGAAAAAAATTCCACCGCCGCCCTGACGTTTACTTAAGCGCCAGCCAACGGCAACTGTGTTAATCTGCCTTGCTATATTTCTCACAGTCGACTAACCACCTCTCGTTTCATCCCACCATGCCGACGTCAGGGTACCAGTTAGTTATTCCCAAGGTGTGCATTTCTAAAATACCCACTAAAGAATCGACATTTTTTCATTTTTACAAATGCAATTCTCTCTCCACCCTAACTTTTCACGGCCTTCAGAATTCGATTTGGCTGATCAACACGCCAACTTCAACCGGACTTGCCAGGTATCAAATATATATATATATTTTGCCGAATACTTGGACAGGAGAGTGGTGGTGGTGGTGGCCGAACATGCTAAACTGAACCAAATGTGAGCCGCCATGTTGTTCACCGGATGAGAATGCAATACCACGCCATCTAAAACATCCTTATTCGCAGCGGTCTCACCAAAACAGGTGGCGACTAACAGGCTAGGCAGCAGAAGTAACTGAAGCAAATTTTAACAGGATCAGTTTACTCCGCATATCCTGTGAATAACAGTTCACAGTGTGTGCGCCACAGGCGTTGAACTACGTATTAGCTTAGTACTCTTACCTACTCTTCCAAAGTGTCCCTGTCCCACGTCAATTTAGTAGCCGTCAAATGGCGAAGTATTTCCGTGACTAACATTTTGTGTCGCAAAGGCAGTCGACTCTTCTCAATACTAATATTTAATTCCGCTAAACTACAGGAACACAGTTGGCAGTGTCAATAATAAAAAGAAACAACCCTTGAGGATTACCCAAGTAGCAAGTGTAAATCAATTGGGCGAAATCCGTCAGAGACCTGACCTATGTATCCGGATTTTTTTCTGTAGGATTTCATGAGTGAATTCGAGTGGCTTTGCTACTAGGCAACTCTAGCATAGGCGGTTGTAATTTTGTTTTTCTTCGACTTCACTCACAAACCTAACATACTTCACCCTCCCATAAGTAAATGGTTCATCTCTCTTGCCGAGCCAACTGGTCTTGTGTGACAATCAAACTGTCTCACTGTTTTTACTTTCTTCTGACGACGGTAAGGGTCATTTGGGAAAGCAAGGGTGACGATGAATTTATTATTGTCCCAGCAGATGAAGGACGGATAACTTTTATCATGGAAAATTCCAGCTGTTAGGATCCCCGTTTAGCCCTGCCTAGTGCGGGGATTAAACGGGGGTAAACAGGATATACCCCCACCTAGGACGATGCTGCAGACGGGGATTTAAACCCGTTTAGCCCCGTCAAGGAAAAAAATCCGGCAGCATGATGCCATATCCTAATCTTTTTTAGCCCCATATCCCTCAAAACCCCCTAAACTCCAAATCATAAAAGCAAAAAGCACGCAGTTTATAATATGAAAAATGAATTGAAAGAAAAAATGAATTTGTAGAAAATGATATGTACATGAATGTTTCTCAACGTTCGAACAAGCTTTATTGTTCATTGATGGAATGATCGCCATTCTTAGAAAAACTTTCTTCAAGTATGGAGGGTTGTTGATACCCTGAAGTACTTGCTCCGAAGTCATCAAAATTGGCCGGTTCCTTCAATAACAGAAAACCCAGTTTTAGGTGCGTACAGTCATAATTGATAACAATTAATTCAAAATTAAAACAACTGAACAAAGGCGATATGCAAGAAAGATGCTACTTACCGTGTCCTCGAAGTTAAATTATCCCAGGAACCGTCCGTTGACAACATCCCTCCGCTTCCATCGCACCCTACCATAGCGGTCACGAGACCCTAGGAACCATCAATGTGTGCTACAAGGCGCGTCTCCATTGCTATCAGAGCAGCCTGCAACGCTGCTGGACTCATGTAAGGTGACGGTAAAGTTGAGACCGCAGCAGTTGGAAGAGAAGTAATAAGGGAGTGCACCCTGAAGTTTGTTAAAGTAATATTCCTTACTGAGACTTTGTTGGCTAACCGAGAGCGCGTTCAGCCCGTGGCGGCTCATTTTCTTTATCACTTTCTTCGTCCTCAGATTCCGAGGACAGCTGACGACGAATCCTTGAAAAAAAAATTATTTAAGCAGGTGATAATTAGGTCATTTACGTTCGTAACAAAACGGGAAAAGGAAAAGTTTCTACTAATTTTTGTTCTTCCAAAAAAGTATGTGAAAGAGGTATGAGGTGAAAGTAATTTTCAAATAAAAATGGGACATATTTATAAATGATATCACTAAGTGCAGCAGACAGCGTAGTGTTTTTCAAAGTGGAGGCTTTGACCATAAAAATGGTTGAGGAGGAAAAACAGGGGGTGGTAAAAAGGTCGGTGCAGTCAGTAAAAGATCTATGAAGTCTACAGTCTGTTGTAAATCCAAAAAGTGGACACGGCCGATTGCAAATGAGTACAATATTGTCGGGAAATTCTGTCGATAATACATATCCCTTGTGAAAAATTGCTTTGGATCTACGGGATAAATTAAGGGGTCATGGAACGCCAATGTCGTCCTGCAACATGACCTAACTGGACGTCGACTCCAGGTTACCCCTTTCGGAGCAGTGGCAATACACCTGCGAAGCGCAATAGCGACTTCCACTAATATCTTTTCTAACATCTTTCAAATAAGCTTCGAAGGGAAAAGCCGAAAAGTTGTCTAACGTTCCGAACCGACTAACGTCGTCAGGACGGTGGAGCAGAGAATGAAAACTATATACTACGTGGTTTCCTTTGTACAAAATAGGGTAGTCGTGGACAAAATTGTTCAACAATTGTCGACCAAGATCAGCATAATGCTTGTAAAACAGGGCATGATAAAAAGTTAATAGCCATAGACAGCAAAAAATGAGTATAAAGATCACAGTTAATGAAATGGGGTAAAACCACGGGGCCTATGTACAGTAAAAACTGCTAAAACTCAGCAGCCGTCCAAAATTTAAGATGGTCCAGCGATTTGCATTTTGGTGCGAATTCGGGTGGTAGGCATCGACTGCAAGTATCAATAAGTGTATTGACTTCACTTAAACGGTGTCCTTATTACCAAGTATGTAGAAGCTTTCTCATGACACTGAGGCAGACTAGGTGCATGTAATCAAGTGGAAATGATCCCACCATGTCAATGGGTAAGTCCTCAAAAGGGGACTTCCTTTTGTGGTGACATTTCTGTTTCCGCGCACGGAAGGTATCATTATTCCTCAAGCGACCACTAAAGGTGGGAAATACCATTCTACTGCTGGTGAATTTCCCGCTGTGAGGCATTAAAAAGCTGCAATCCATCTATATGAAGCTGAATGCCCACCTAGGGAAAACCAGTTTGCTGCCGTTTACGCAGTATATGTATGAGGCCATCACTTAGGCCCACATGAACATAGTCCCCATTATTTAAGGGCTTCCTTATGCACGACCGAGGGGTATACAAAAATGTTCTGGTTTCATTCAAAAATTCGGATATATTGGTCCCCTGGAAGGCACGGAGCGTATCAACCAGGTCCGTCAAAGATGCGACGAGTAATTTCCGACGCACGCAAAACGCTCAAATTGCATGTAGAAATGAGCCCTCAGCCGCGGATGTGGGCTTATCAAGGTCTCCTGAATCTTAATCAGACATATAACTTATACAACAAGATACCCACCAGCAGGTATAGCTGCGGTGAGAACAGGCACCTCTGGTTCCGGATCCGAGGATTCCCGAGTTTCATCGGCAACAACAGCAGACGTTGAAGGCACCGTTGTCACTTCATCTGGAAAAGCGTCTCGATTTGCCCGTTTTCTTCGCTGGATACGCTTACAAATGGTACTGCTATGGTATCCGAGATAAAAGCGCTCATATTTATGAATAACAGATGCTAAACAACATAAAAAATTAGGCAATCCTCTACGTCAACCACGGCGTACGGCCCGAAATACGAATTTGAAAATTTTTCTAACGTGAACATTGTACAGGAATAATCACCCAAAATTATATTTATAGAGTTATTAAAAAAACAGTATATTTAACGTACCAGAGCTATTTATCGCGCGAGAACTCGCGAGGCAGAATACAACCGTAAACACGCATATCACGACGACAGGTCAAGGCGAAGAGGGACCGCCTTGTTGACTAACTTAAACAAAGGTACCATTTTATCTATGTATAATCAGCTGATGCAGTTAATGGAAAATACCGTAAAGTTGCATTAAAAATAAATTAATATAGCTTCTTCACATTCTAAAATATTGCAAAAAGTACTAAGAGAGCCTTCTGGGTCTGTCAACAGCATTCGCAAATTTTAGGGTAACCGAGTAATAACAATGCATTTACCATTATCCCCGCTTATGCCCGCCTAGCCCCGCCTACCCCCGTCTCTATCACCGTCCTACCCGGGGATTGTGCTCGTTTAAGCAAATCCCAGGGGATTCCAGCATAGAATCCTACTGGAAAAATCCGGACACATATGCCGGATGTATGCCCAAATGATAACATATTCAGTATCAGTATATTGAGGGTATGCAGGAAAAATTCCTTTGAGTGCCCTATTTGTACATATGTGCAGTGGAAACCGAAAATTTGTTTCTCAGGCTGTTGGCGAGGCCAGTTGTCCTGTGTCATAGGATGAAAATAGGACCAGACAGTGAAAAAACTCCTCAGGGATTTTTAGGCGATAAACTGTCGCCCTTGTGGGGGTAATGCGTGGGATTTAGGAGAAAAAAGGGGGTTCCCACTGGGGAGGGGCATTGCAAAGGTTCCCAGGATCATCACCGTGTGGAAGCCACGTCCTGATTCTTCCTTGCTGATTGCAGAGTCCGCCAACGGAACTGGAAAAACAGAGGCATCCATCCAGATCGTCGACAGTCCGCTTTGGGTCGAACCAAGGGTGAATTTTTAGGCCGTCAGGTCTGGCTGAAAAGATCGCCAGCGGGTAATCACGGTACGCAGATAGCCAAGATGGGTAGACCGTGGAGATCTTCGCATGAGGCTATGCGTGGGAGGGCGTTATAAATAGAAAACGTGAATGGATATAAAAACTAATACAACTGAAATATTGGAAGTAGTATTATTATTGCAAATTGTCTGTCACGATCCATCGTGCACTGCTATATCGATCCAGTTTTCGCTTAAAACCCTCTAGCGATTTTGACATAACAACGTCCTGAGGAAGCGCATTCCACGCTCCGACCACCCTTTTTGAAAAGAAGTGTTTCCGAGCGTCCAGTCTGGCCCCTGTCACCTTCGATTTGAGGGGATGACCCCTCAGATTCGTGGTCGTTGCTAATTCGAAAAAATCCCCTGATATAGGACAGCAGTCTTGAAGACGTGATATGCGGAATGCTAGTATCAGGTCCCCCGAAGCTGCCTGTAGCGCAAAGGGAAGAGTTTGAGATTCGACAGCCGTGTTTCATAAGGCTACGAGCCCTGCCCCATAACAAGTTTGCTTGCGCGCCGTTGTACCTTTTCCAGGATGTTGATGTCTTTCCTGGCCCAGGGTCTCCAAGCTTGGATAGCGGATTCTAGGTGCGGTCGTACGAAGGTTCCGAAGACTTTTGTGAAGCACTCTTCATGGAAGGTAGAAAAAGCTCGTTTGACGAGGTATAGGATCGACATCGCGGACTTGGCTACCTTTGTGCAATGCAGGGAGGGTTTAAGCGAGGGCGTGATCCAGACTTCCAAGTCTTTCTGGGCATTCACTTCCTTCACTGGTGTGTCATTCAGTCGGTAAGCCATGCCGTTTGAAGAACCGGATTTGCCAACTCGAATGGTGGTGCACTTGCTCTCATTGAACGGTAAGAGCCAGTCCGCCGACCATTTTTGAAGTCTATTTAATTTTTCCTGTAAGTGCACTTCGTCAGCCGCAGTTCGAATTACGCTCGAAAGTTTTATATCATCGGCAAACATTGCGATGCCACAATCGAGTTCCCAGACACAGTCGTTTATGTAGATAACAAACAAGATAGGGCCATGAACGGAGGCTTGGGGAACACCACTCTCAACCTCAACCTTGGCTGACTGTTTGTCGCTGATGTGGACAGTTTGCGAGCGACCGATTTGGAAGCTTTTTATCCACGTAAGGAGCCTACCCCTTACTCCTATGCGGCTGACTTTATAAAGGAGGCGGTGTTGCGGCACGCTATCGAAAGCCTTTTTGAAGTCAATATAGACAGCATGCACTGAGTTTCCACTATCGACTGCCTCAGTCCACCGTTCTAAACAGTAGAGCAAGTTTGTAACGCAGGACCTACCTCTACGAAAACCATGCTGAGCATCCGATAGCAGATGGTTTTGTTCCAGGAACTGCATAAGTTGTTGCTTGATAATTTTTTCCATGATTTGGCAACAGATTGCCATGATTTTGCAACAGATTGTTTTCACTTTGCTACTAGGGTAATAATGCTTCGTTATTTTATTGCTATCAATTCTGTGCTGAGGGCTGTGGATAGACTGCCGCTGACACGCTTAAGTTTCACCTCAAAATGAAGCCTGATTTGTGAGTACTAGTGGCATAAGCGGGCTGGGCCGTAGATAGCAAGCAAGAATTTAATAATTGCGATGTGATGTCTCAGGTATGCCGCTCTCTGCATCACCGTAGATGGTGCACTCAATTTGTTGCACTCAGGGTGAACAGATGGGATCAAAGTTTATAATTCCGTCCTTTTGTTTGGAAGCCGGACAGAACTTGCCGTAGGTATACATCTTCATGTTCCGCACTTTATATCGGTAGTGACGTGGATTTGATCCGATACCGTAGCAACAGAACTCTTCATTTTTTATAACTTTGTCAGTAGTAAGATGTGGTTCAGGTTTTGGAACTGCGTAGAAAAGCGTTAGACAAAAAAAACATAGGAACGTAATTTGCCTTCTTAATTTCCATGCCGCCAGTAACTCAGACGAAACAAAAAGTATCAGGCTAACTTCATCCATTGCCTTTACCGAGTAATGCATAACAAAAGAGACCACACTGAAAAAACGAAGAAGATAATCCACGTAGTTTAAAGATCTAACGAGCATGCCAGTTTTTTGCGTATTGCGCGTTGTGGTAGCGCCGAAAAATTACTGCTGCTGGACAGTTCATCTGACCAATTCATTTAAAATTTTACTTTTCGCTTAGCCTGACTAGGCTAGGTCTATGGCAGAACAGGTTAATCAAGTAGGTGACAAGCGTCAACAGGAAAACGGAATGCAGGATTGCAGTGCACTATTTTGTTTAACACACCGCAGTGACGTAAATCAGGACTTCTTATAGATCTTGTTAGGGGAAGGGAGGGAAGGGTTTTCGAAATCGTAACTATTTTTTGGCACATTTTGTCCATTCCGATCTTTGCATTCGAATGTGCAATAAAGATGTAGATTTTTCCTTTGTCTGAGAAGATCACCTCTCAACATGGTAGGAAAATCAGGAACATAAATAGGTCTATTCTGGCGCACACAGTTGATTCCCGACATCGGATGGACTCCAACACAGCCTGTCGTTTAATCTACAGGGTCCCACCAAACTATCCAGAGTCTCTGGGTCAGCGCCTGATAGCAACAGCCAGAGCGACCACCATCAAGTTCATGGAACCGACATTGTATGCATAAAAGGATCGCCTACAAGCTCCGCATCTGGCGTGGCTCACAGTCACTTAGCTGCATGCAGTGTCCACGCTCTGTTTGCCTCCTTCCCCTCTCCCCCACTCCCTGCGGTAGGCTGCTGCATGGTATCCTGCCCTGAAAACCAGCCTCGTCTAATCGACCTTACCTCCACCTTTTTATTCCCACGATTCATTTTATGAAAAACGAACACGTTTTAACTTGTACCCGTTCCCATATAAATGTACTGGCCCACCGATAATTTATCGAAGGCATACTTTGGCTTGCCAAACTTGTCTTCTGAAAACGAAAAGTGCTGCAGTATCTACAACCATTGCCCTTACTGAGTTTATCATACCAAAAGAAGTTGGTGCAATTTCCTGTGCGAATTATCCTTCAAAATACACTTCTACGTATTGTTGAATAAAACCTTCTACTAAGGAGGACGTACAGAAATGTGAAGATTAACGCTGCGTGCACTTGATTCACTTCATTTAAGAAAGTGTCCAAATGAAGTCTTTCATCTGCTTTTACAAATATATAATCCACTTAGAGGTTGATACGCACAAAAACCTGGGTATATGGACAACCGCGAACTTGATGCCAACAAAGTACTGTAAAAAGGCCGTCCAAAAGGCAACTAGTATCCTGCACTGGATCAGCCGAGCGTTCAAAATTTTCTCACCTTAACTCTTTGGGAAAATATTTGCGGCCTTTGTGAGACCACATTTAGAATGCGCAATGCCAGTGTGGACACCGTGGTTGAAGATGGATATGGACCTTCTTGAACAAATTCAACGCAGGGTGACAAGATGGTCGATGGTCTCAGGGACTAACAATATCAGGAGAGATTAATAAAACTCGACTTTATTCCTTTGTCTTACAGGAACGTTCAGTGCAGTCTGTTCTGGACATTCCGGATAATTCGGGAGCACAGTTCCTCCCTGAGATCAGAGTGTCTTTGAATTAGCCACCACCACTTAGCTGCTTGGCCATCCTTACAATGTCACAAACAAACGCACTCGATTCGATCTCCGAACATCTTTATTTAGTCAACGCGTGGTCCAACCTTGGAACTTGCTACCAAGCGAAAGGGTTTCCGCTGACACAATAGTGGAGTTTAAAAGAAGACTCAATGTCATTCTATTTGACGAAAGGCAAATTTTACAACATGATTTCTTACTGCCAGCATTGTAAACAAGTGTTGTGGCTCTAGACCGTTTTCATTCTTTTCCGTGAAAATTCACTCAAAATTCTGTCATGATGTCATATGTCCTCCACCAACTGCACATTAACTGTAAGAATAACATTGTTTGCTTTACATTAATAGGGTCCTCAAGGCCATTTCTTGCCTGTGACCCTTAAATATACATACATATATTTGTGGTATCCAGCATAATAATGTTTATTTGTAAAGCACATCTTTGGTGCCGTCAAAAACCCCGGAAGGCAGGAAAAAACCTAACCCAAACCCCTTCTTTCGCAGTGACTGTTGTATTTGTTTTGGTCTTTTGCTAGGTCAATAGTGTGCGAAATAAGGAATTTTTTTAAGTGAAAAGAACCTGACTTCTAGGGAAAAAATCTAGAAATACATGAAATAAAATAGCTTTACATTGTACGTGTTACGGTTTTATAGTAAGAATACTTGGGGTCTGGAAAAACTGTCATGTCCTTTAACTGAGGGATACTTAGCCACGGTCAGTTTGAAGGCGAAAAAATCAGCTGAGGACATCGCATCTATCGTATGCATGGGTCTGCTCGATACGGAGATTACAATCATTGTCCAGTGGCACAAGTTTGCTAATTAGATTGGACGTTGCAGATGTCTGAGGTGGGTCGAGGCAGCTGCGAAGCACCATCGTCATTCAAGTGCATCGGCAGAAGACACTTGGCCTTTCGTTTGTCGAATATCTAAGTGAGATTAAGATTAACATCATTAGTATTTATACTTCTGATACATTATAAGAGGAAACAATAGTTGGAATCGATAAATTGTTCTTAGTATTTGTTTTTTATTTTATTTTTAAGGATTGGAAAAGGAGGCAAGGCACAATTTTGCTTAAGCTTTGATTTGATCAGCGTTGGAAACCGTCGACCGGAAAGCTTCCAGCATTGGCTTCCAGGAGGGAGATAACTTATAAATGTGGAAAGTTGGTTGTCCTCCAGATTGCCCGTAAAGGCATCAGCTAATTGACGTTCAAGCAAAGATATCATCTCTATACACTCGACTTAGCAGTTAAATTGGCCATTCAAGGATATATTGCATGGTTTACTTGCAGCGGAAGAGTAATTCCTTGAGGTAGCTGATCGGCATATCAGTTGGAAAATCCCGTTTACCAATTTCGGTACACAAAAATTATATGGTTTCTGTGAGGGGAATGTTAGTGAAAAGAGACGCGACATCTAAGGATAACATCGTATTCCGATTGGGATTTTCTTTCTAATGGACTTGCCGAATTTAAACGTTTCCAGTACGTTGTGCGGTGCTATTTGGGCCGAATCGGTTTCAGCTTTTCTGCCATTCATCTAGCGATTGCACCTTTTACACTGACAGAACTAGGAAGCGTCAAAATAGGTTAAAGCTATTGAAGGGTGCAACGATTTCGGACCAATAATAAGGAAGAAACGTTGACTCTTGTTTTCCACACTAGTGGCGCACAGAACGCAGTAAGCGAGATTCTTTGATGTTCTGTTGGGATTGCAGCATATGAGCTACTGTTGACTAATCACGTTCTACATCGCTGACTTTTCCTCAAATGGTTTTACGGGAACTTGTGTTAATTAAGATTGTGACTACCCTCATCGAAGCCAGAACGCGAAAATCTATCAAACTGAAATCGTTATTTATTTAAAGGGACAAGGCCTTTCCAAGCTCCTATTTGAGCAAATGAAGCTCCTCCAGAGACAGTAGAATTAACGAATGAATGTGAAAGTTCGCGTTCCAGGTAGTCAGATAAACACGGAAGGAGAAGTGTTGAGCAATGGATCCATTGGTTTATTGGCCTGGGCTTTTGCACTATTACAGGAGTCCACCTTCAGAAGTGAGAAGAAGCAACCAAAAGTAGGGTAGTTATAGTGGCCAAAGGCCAATCAAAAACCGAAATTCTGACGCATGAGGCCGCTGCCACCTCTCAGACAATGCGTTTCACTCGGACCGACATGAATACGACCAGTCCGTCCCATTGCCAGCTCTCAACCCGAGGCGGCGCATACAGTGCGCTGGGTTAAGGCCAGCGGCAACTGCCCCCCGAGCCAGCAACTCCGGGATTTTTACAGAATAGGCTCCTCCGGGTGGCTTCCAGTTTTGCACCTATCCTAGTGTGCAACTCCTTGGGGATTCAACAGGGCGTACTTAGACTTTGGCACGAAAAAGTACCACCGTTACAACATGATCAGATAAATCCCGTCCCTGAAAAGGTTTCGTAATAGCCAACTTCCCAGTCCCAGCTAACATCAATCGATTACAACTCTTCTCAACTATCGTGAGCTATAACAACAGTTTTCTCTACTGTAGGGTCATCATCTCGCAGCCATTGAGCAACCTCGTTGCCCACTAAAAGTGGACGCTGCTGACTACTAAAGATGTTTTACAGTCCTTTAATAACGTCAAGGCCGATCTTGTGACCTAGGCTAAGTCACGGCTGCTCTTGCACCGCGTACTGTCATACACAGCGCAAACCACCACATGGCAACCTACCCAGTATATCGAATAAACCAGTTCGAATGGCGCATTGAAACCTCCTAATAGGCTAATAGACAAAAGCCAAAAGGACATTCAAAATAGACGAAACGGGAAAACCAACTTTCGGAGAGCAGGTACGAACCGATGTGAAAAGCATCAATATGTGTCTTTAGGGTTGCCTCCTTTGAAAAGCCTTGCCAAAAACCTCACACACAAGGTCCTGCGGTTCTACAACACAAAACAAGGCAAGTATAAGCTGTTGCCTGACAAGAGACTACTGATTTTGAAAATGACATGCACATGACATGACAAGCGGACGTCTCGCTTGATCGCAAATCATAACTATTTTTTTATATTTTAGGCCCGGAGGTCCTCATCATTGCAAAGAAACTCAAATCAATCCGCAGTATACGCCATCGTTACTCGACTCAAGCACCATTAGAAATTATCTCGATTTGTGTCCTAGGGTCACATCGTTGCTTGACGCTGCACTAGAAAACGATGATACAGAGGTCGATAAGATCATTAAGCCAAAAAAGCATAGGGCTCGAAAGGCTAGAAAGTCTAAATGGGCCAGGGTGTGCAGTCAGCTAACGCAAAAACCGGCACATCAGGACCCATCAAATCTAAATTACCAGCTATAGATGCCCGCTTGGTCGTAACTCGTGAGCTCGCAACAGATGCACCAGTGAGTCACAAGCAGAATATAGTTGTAAAAGGGGCTCAAGAGAAAGCGTCAACAATTACACAAGAACGAGTTGACACTGATATGGACTTCGATTCGGAAATGCCTGACGACCCACTCAAAATCTGAATATCAGATCATATGTTAAGCCCACGGCCTACACCGTCGTCAGTCGTCTTAAGCAACACTAGCAATTTTCCGGATTTGCATCCTAGCACCAAATCGTTGTTCGACTCTGCACAAGAAAGCGATGACCAAGAGGTTGACAAGATCATAACTCCAAATAGGCATAAGCCTAAGAAAGCCAGACGGTTCACGGGTTTGCACTCAGTACATCAGAACCGAGTGTACCGGATACAAGTGCTCCCTCGGCCGAAACACGTGAGCTCTCAACATATGCCCCATTGAGTCGCAAGCAGAAAATAGTTGTAAAGAGGGCCCCAGAGTCAGAGCCATCAATTGCACAAGAACGAATTGACCATGAGGTGGGTCTCATGAGAGTTTACGCCAAACCGTTGCTCAAACCAGGCGAGTCTTGCCGCATTCTTAAGGCATTTCGAATAGGGAAGGCTCCAACAGCTCCAGAATCAACTTCTCGGCCACGACCTTTTTTATTTTAGAAACTGAAAAACAGGCGAAACTCTTGCTAGAGCGCAAACCATCCTTCCGGAGTCTGCATTTGCAAGTTTTTTTTCAGCCGGATTACGAGTTGAAAGAGCGGAGAAAGATGAGACAGCTAATAAAAGAGCTGGAGACACGGAGAACCAATGGCGAGACAAATCTCAAAATAAGAGAGGGACAAATAGTTGAAGTCAAAAGGACATCTCTCTGGTCGAAGCCGGTAACAGTGACGGCCTAGCTGTCCCGCCACCGAAACCTAAGACATGCCCTCTTAAATTGGTCGTTTTAAATGCCAGATCACTGATTAATAAAATGCCTCTGCTCCAGACCCTGGTTTTCGTCAACCGCCCACACATTGTTATGGTAACTGAGACATGGGCATCGGCCTGTGTAACTGACGCAGAACTCTCTGTTCTAGGCTATGAATGCATTCAGTACGATCGAGACAATGTCCGTGGCGGAGGAAGCTGCATCTATATTAAGCAGCCACTTGCATTTTTCCCGTTGGACTTTTCACAAATCATGGCGATGGATGAGAGCTGCTGGCTTCGATTTGTTCTACAAAACAAATACTTCTTACTTGTTGGCTGTGTTTATCGCCCACCTAATGCCAACGTGGACTTCGACCTTTGTCTCTCGCAGGCATTTTATGCCGCAGCTGACTTGAATCTTAAGTATTGTTTGATTGCAGGAGATTTTAACCTTCCTGACGTGCAATGGTTTCCACCATCCGGTCCTTCAAAGTTCGCAAACTTACTTGAGGCAGTAGATATCGGCATGTGGGATCAGGTAGTTGATTTTCCGACTCGAGGAGCAAACATTTTCGACCTATTTTTTTGTAGGGGATGCGAACCACTTTCAGTGTCATCCTTAGACGCACTTGGGAGTTCAGACCATCTTACAGTTATTATTGAACTAGAACTGGAGGCGGATAAAATATTTTTTCAAAAGTATACTCTTTAGCATGACTTTCGATCAGCAAACATGACGGACCTACTGGCACATCTAAACGCTCTCGACTGGTGTGAATTTTTTCAATGTTTGGATCTTAATGCTTGTACCGATGCACTGTACAAAAAGCTGTATCCACTCATCCTCCACTTTGTCCCCCGTAAGAAAGTAATACATGTCAAGGATGAAGTGTACCTTCCTCTGTCTTTCCGTCATAGGCTGCGTAAACTCTCTCGTCGTTTGCATCGGCAGAACGCTACCTCCGTTCTGCCCTTGATCACACTGATCTTTGAGCAGGCCAAGAAGCTCTCCGAAGAAAAGCAGATAGCCGATGAGGCTCACTTCGCTTAAAATCCTTCCCTTAATGTTGCGAAACTCTTTTCGCGTACAGTAAAAGCGCAGAGGAAAACGCAAGACCCCATTCTTCAAGATGCTTTAGGAAACCCCATAGCTGACGCTAAGTTGACCGCCGATAGCTTCAATGCGTTCCTATCCAAAACGTTTAGTGAAAGCTCGTTCGCTGCACCTCCGGTTATCCAGGCTTGGACGGGTGCCATACTCGAAACCATAAGTTTTACCGTCTGGGATGTGACTGTAGCCATTCGTCGTTATCGTCAATCTTATAGTCCAGGACCAGATGGCGTCCCAGTTAGCCTTCTAAAAGCTGAAGCGAATGGTATCTTTCAGTCTATTCTTTGTAAGGTATTTAATCTTGCTCTGGAGAGCGAAACTTTTCCTTTTTTGTGGAAGGAATCGCACATAATGCCTATTAGCAAGCATGGCCGACCGACGTCATTTGACAACTTTAGGCCAATAAATACACTTCCCGCTGATGATTTAAAAGTCGCTTATCGATATAAACCGTTAGATCATAACATCGTGCTCGAGCTTATAAAAAAGGATCTTCAGGCCTTCTCCCAGTGGTGTTGCACATGGCGCATTACCCTTTCATGGCACAAATGCTCCGTTATGGGTGTTGGCGACGATCATCACCCGGAATTAAAAATTGGCGGCCACGAAGTATATATCCCTGGAGTTATCAAGTATTTGGGCACATCCTACTCTAAAAGTCTCAATTTGTCAGAGCACTGTGCTCTGATAGTCTATAAAGCACGCTGAACCACCGCATTTATCCTTTGAAATTTAAAGACTATCAAGGTAAGAACTAGCTTTTATAATATGTACGTGAGACGTACTCTTGAATACTGCTCGCCCCTATTCAGTCTTCTGCGCACTAGTGAACGGAAGAAAATAGAATCGGTACAGCATTTCTTCACTAAAAGACTTATCACTACAGAAAACCGTAATTTAGCCTACCAACAAAGGCACAAACTTATAAAACTGGATCACCTGTGGCTTCGTAGATCGCAGAAGGGTCTATTTTTACTGTTTAAACTTTTTAATGGTCTAACCTTTAATCCTCTCAGAACAAGAGGGCAGCTTGAGCACTCTCGGCGTGCCAGTCATCGAGACGCATTTTTATTTCTTCCTATGGCACGTAGAGTTAAGTACTGGCAATTCTTTTTAGTAAACGCCATATCAATCTCGAATAAGCTGCCCAAAAGTATTAAAACCCAGCAAAGCTACCCTATGTTTCAGAGAGCTATAACTAGTTTTCTACATTTAGGACACATTTTCACTAATTTTGGGTGCTGACTCGGTGGAATCTCTCTTTCCCTTTGAAGGCGTTCGTGGACTTTGAACCCCGCCAGGCTTCACACTGAAGATAATGCTGCTGAAGCAGCAGCCCGCAGTCTGCTAACCCTTCAGCCGATAGCGCGCAACTTTTGCCGACAACCATTGAAGGAAGACTGAAAACACTGTGTTCTTGTGCCAAACCTCTCCATCTCGAACTAATGTCCTTAAACGATATGCAACATTTCTCCGGCTGATGTGTCAACTCAGCTTACAACTGTACATATATTCCTTTTGTATTATACCTTTGAAGTCAGGTATTTTTCACTTGAAACAAACTCCCTATCTTGCCCAGTATTGACAAAACACAAAACCGGATACAAAACCAATTACTGGCTGCAACATAGGGCGTTTTTTAGGTTTTTCCGGTCGTCGAGGTTTTGGAAGGCGCCCAAGAGGTGCATTACCAACTCTTTACAATTGCTCGTAAACTGGCATAATAAAAATATTATTATATTATTTTATTAAAAGCACCAAAAGCTGGACTTTGACGCCACCAAAATTATCGTCAGAAGCTTTGCGACTTAGACCTGAGCTATCGATTTATTAAACTCGCAAAAGCACACAAAGCCAAAGATACGTCACTCACGTTTGGTTGGCACATATGTGAGCTTGCAACATATGTTCCATTGAGTCGCAAGCAGAAAATAGTTGTAAAGGGGGCCCCAGAGTCCGAGTCGTCAATTGCACAAGAACGAATTGACCATGACGTGGGTCTTATGCGAGTGTACGCCAAACCGTTGCTAAAACCAGGCGAGTCTTTCCGCATTCTTAAGGCATTTCGAATAGGGAAGGCTCCAACAGCTCCAGAATCAATTTCTCGGCCACGACCTCTAAAAGTTATTTTAGAAACTGAAGCACAGGCGAAACTCTTGCTAGAGCGCAAACCATCCTTACGGAGTCTGCATTCGCAAGTTTTTTTTCAGCCGGATTACGAGTTGAAAGAGCGGAGAAAGATGAGACAGCTAATAATAGAGCTGGAAAAACGGAGATCCAATGGCGAGACAAATCTCAAAATAAGAGAGGGAAAAATAGTTCAGGTCAAAAGGACATCGCTCTGGTCGAAGCCGGTAACAGTGACGGCCTAGCTGTCCCGCCACCGAAACCTCAGACATGCCCTCTTAAATTGGTCGTTTTAAATGCCAGATCACTGATTAATAAAATGCCTCTGCTCCAGACTATGGTTTTCGTCAACCGCCCAGACATTGTTATGGTAACTGAGACATGGGCATCGGCCTCTGTAGCTGACTCAGAACTCTCTGTTCTAGGCTATTCATGCGTTCGGAACGATCGAAACAATGTCCGTGGCGGAGGAAGCTGCATCTATATTAAGCAGCCACTTGCATTTCTCCCGTTGGACTATCCACAATTCACAGCGGTGGAGGAGAGCTGCTGGCTACGAGTTGTTCTAAAAAACAAATACTCCTTACTTGTTGGCTGTGTTTATCGCCCACCTACTGCCAATGCAGACTACGATCTTTGTCTCGCGCAGGCATTTCATGCCGCAGCCGACTTGAATCTTAAGTATTGCTTGATTGCAGGCGATTTTAACCTTCCTGACGTGCAATGGTTTCCACCATCCGGTCCTTCAAAGTTCGAGAACTTACTTGAGGCAATAGATATCGGCATGTGGGATCAGGTAGTCGATTTTCCCACTCGAGGAGCAAACATAATCGACCTAATTTTTGTAGGGGATGCGAACCACTTTCATTGTCATCCTTAGACGCACTTGGGAGTTCAGACCACCTTACAGTTGTTAGTGAACTAGAACTGGAGGCGGATAAAACATTTTCCCAAAAGTATAGTCTTTATCATGACTTCCGATCAGCAAACACGGCTGACCTACTGGCACATCTAAACGCTCTCGACTGGTCTGAATTTTTCCAATGTTTGGATGTAAATGTTTGTACTGATGCACTGTACAAAGTGTTGGATCCACTCATCCTCCACTTTGTCCCCCGTAAGAAAGTAATGCATGTCAAGGATGAAGTGTACCTTCCTCTGTCTTTCCGTCGTAGGCTGCGTAAACTGTCTCGTCGTTTGCATCGGCAGAACAACACTTCCGTTCTGCCCTTGATCACACTGATCTTTGAGCAGGCTAAGAAGCTCTCCGAAGAAAAGCAGATAGCCGATGAGGCTCATTTCGCTGAAAACCCTTCCCTTAATGTTGCGAAACTCTTTTCGCGTACAGTAAAAGCGCAGAGGAAAACGCAACACCCCATACTTCAAGATGCTTTAGGAAACCCCATAGCTGACGCTAAGTTGACCGCCGATAGCTTCAATGCGTTCCTATCCAAAACTTTTAGTGAAAGCTCGTTCGCTGCACCTCCGGTTATCCAGGCTTGGACGGGTGCCATACTCGAAACCATAAGTTTTACCGTCTGGGATGTGACTGTAGCCATTCGTCGTTATCGCCAATCCTATAGTCCAGGACCAGATTGCGTCCCAGTTAGCCTTCTAAAAGCTGAAGCGAATGATATCTTTCCGTCTATTCTTTGTAAGGTATTTAATCTTGCTCTTGAGAGCGAAACCTTTCCTTCGTTGTGGAAGGAATCGCACATAATGCCTATTCGCAAGCATGGCCGATCGACATCATTCGATAACTTTAGGCCAATAAATACACTTCCCGCAGCATCGAAGATCTTGGAGACCTTAATCAAAGAAAAGATGATGCGTCACTTGACAGAGAACAACCTGCTCAGTACAGCTCAACATGGCTTTCTCGAGAAACGATCTTGTGACACCTGCCAGCTCTCTTTCTTTGATTATGTGCTGCAATCTAGAGACAGCGGTTTTGCCACTTATAGCGTCTATTTTGATTTTACTAAGGCCTTTGATCGGGTCGATCATAAACTCCTCCTTCTGAAACTGGCCTCCTTCGGCATAGGTAGCAAGCCTCTGAACTTCATATCTTCCTATTTGGATGCTCGCACACAACGAGTAAAAATTTCGAATGTTATCTCCAACCCCACGCATGTGAGGAGTGGAGTTATACAGGGTAGTGTACTGGGTCCGCTCCTATTTTGCCTGTTTGTCAACGACGTTTCAGATTGTTTTCAGTATGGCAGACCCTTCATGTACGCTGATGATTTAAAAGTCGCTTATCGATATAAACCGGCAGATCGCAACATCGTGCTCGAGCTGATAAAAAAGGATCTTCAGGCCTTCGCCCAGTGATGTTGCACATGGCGCCTCACCCTTTCATGGCACAAATGTTCCGTTATGGTTGTTGGCGACGATCATCAACCGGAATTAAGCATTGACGGCCACGAATTAAATGTCCCAGGAGTTATCAAGGATTTGGGCATATCCTACTCTAATAGTCTCAATTTGTCAGAGCACTGTGCCCTGATAGTCTCGAAAGCACGCCGAACAACCGGATTTATCCTTAGAAATTTTAAGACTATCAATGTTAGAACTAGCCTTTATAATATGTACGTGAGACCTAGTCTTGAATACTGCTC
>JAYGXS010000009.1:448550-524658 GCA_036362985.1 Ligula intestinalis
TAACTAGTTTTCTACATTCAGGACAACTTTCACGAATTTTGGGTGCTGACTCGGTGGAATCTCTTTTTCACTCTGATGGCGTTCGTGGACTTTGAACCCCGCCAGGCTTCACTGCTGAAGATAATGCGGCTGAAGCAGCAGCCCACAGTCTGCTAACCTTTCAGCCGATAGCGCGCAACTTTTGCCGACAACCATTGAAGGAAGACTGAGAACACTGTGTTCTTGTGCCAACCCTCTCCGTCTGGAACTAATGTTTTTAAACGATATGAAACAGTTCTCCTGCTGATGAGGCAACTCAGCTTACAACTGTACATTTATTCCGTTTTTATCATACCTTTGAAGGCAGGTTTTTTTCACTTGAAACAAACTCCCTATCTCGCCCAGTATTGACAAAACAAAAAACCTGAAACAAAACCAATACTGGCTGCAACATAGGGAGTTTGTTTTAGGTTTTTTCCGGTCTTCGAGGTGTTGGAAGGCGCCCAAGAGGTGCACTACCAACTCTTTACAATTGCCTGTAAACTGGCATAATAAACATATTATTATGTCAAATGGCTGTTGCCCAGTACCTAGCCCAAGTCATAAAATTTTAGGATTCCCCCGAGAAAACACATGTTACCCAAACGCAAGACACGAGGCCTAGTGATAAAGTAACGGTCCTCCTTAAAAATAGGGCATATTGCACTTTTAAAAGTAACATTACTTTTTTTTCTAAAATATTCTCTCTAAAGAAAAGGATAAAATGCAAAGTGAAAAATTTGGGTTAATTAGTAAATTTAAATTTTAAATACATGGGAAGATATTTAATGCAAGAAAAAACGAGTAAATGGAGCAGTATAAGTAGACTTACTTTGGATAAATAAGCTTCCATATTATGCGCAATGTAATGTATAGATGTTACCATTCGATTAAATATTCAAAGATAGTTTCAGGAGAATGGCCAGGTGTTTCTTCAGTGCATACATTTTTTGAGGTAAGATCGAACTAAGGGAACCAGCTATCCGCCCTTTTACACCTACTGGGGCATCAAAGGAGTAAAATATTCGCGTCTTCACATGTGGAAATGCTTCAGTGTAAAAAGAAGTTTTTTGCGGATTCAAATTCCGCCATATGCCGTGAGTTTTTCATAGTTGGGTCAACTAATATTAGGCAAATCTGCCAAACCTCCTAAATAAGTAAATATAAATGTTAGTTGCCATCGTCTAAGTACCATGTTGTGTACATTAAGAGACCTTTTCATTACGTTACACTTCTTCATAACTATTTAGGTCAGACTGCTTCAACCAGTTCGCCAGAGAATGGTGTAATTCTAAATTTAGCAATAACCTATACCGCAAGGTCTCCACCAAAAATAGTGTGCTTTTGATTCGAGAGACAGAATCACAATCGGCACCCGAGACAGGTTGCCTGCACAACATTGTTTCCCCTGATTTTCCTAGGCATGGCGACTGGTGTTCAGTATGACCGCATCGGCAACGAACTACTTTTTTTACTCATGTTAGTCTACTGAAACGTATTCAGTAGGGTGTTTATTTAACAATTAAGTAACCGCACTATCACATCAGGGCGTCCTACAACAAAAAACAGCCAATCAATGAAGTTGTCGAGATAACGCAAAACATCCTATCTAGGTTCTAAATAAAGAAGATAGTCCTATATCGCCGACTAAGGGGGCTGCTTTCTACGTCGAGTTGGCCCAAGAAACTGTCCAAACAACGCGGAAAACCATGTTTTTATACACAAAACGTAATACTGACATAGTCCGTGATTTAAATGTTTGTTTTTTCAGCATAAAAATAGAAGGACATACGTCAAATAGGCAAACTGAGAGGAGGAACACAGAAGGTACGACTGACGCGCGCAGATGAGCAAATCAAGGTTGCAGTCCCTCAGAATTGTGGCTGTGTATACTGCCCCATCCACTTGCGGACTACTGAGGATTAGGCTGAAATGCATGCATCCAGTGTGAGCGACATGTAAAACTCCAGTCTCATACGCGAAAGGGGGATCAGATAGTTTGTGGCGAGCTTGGGAAACACCTTAGAGGTACGAAGAGCGTGGGCGAGTTAGAGGCAGTGCAAGTTGACCACGCACCGCAAGATCAACATGGTATTGGTCGTGTTTACGCCTGCATTCAATGAACAGAGGTGAATCCGTCGTTGTAAGTAGCTTGCCAAGCACATACGTCAAAGGAACTATTGTATGGTATTAAGTAAAATCGACAGGAAAAATGAAAATAGTTAAGGAAATTGAGTGCGTACACCACATAAAGTAGGACAGCCTGCTTATCCCAAATCGAATAAAAAAGTTTTCACACAGCAGGCTAGAAAAAAGCCTGCTATGAATGTCGCAGTAGCAAGAATTATCAGTAAATCCAGGCCAACAATGGAACATGAAAGCTTTGGCCAAAAATAGATACGCACCCTTGTGAATTGTGTCAATGTGATGCATCAAGGATTTCCTCTGTGCACAGGCTTTGCCGCACACTTCACACTCCAAGTCTCGGAGTTCTACAACAAAAATTGAAAGGGAACTCAGCTGCTAAAAGATGGAGACTACTTTAGCTGGAATACCTCGGCATATTCCCTAAGCACAATACGTTGTAATTTGTAATATTTCCTAGTATATAAGCAAAGTCCCTGAGTCAACGCATGCTAGCAACCACAGAAGCAACTGCTATCAGTTTGCGGAAGCCGACGTTGTGTACACAAAAGTTCTTTATGCAGACTCCGCGTCTGGCGTGACCCAAAGTATCTTAGCTGCATGCAGTCATCTGCACTCTCCTCGTCTCCCGCTAGCCCTACCCTAGACTGGCTCGACTAAACTCCGTTCCCGCGTAGCCAGGATTCTCTTATCGACCGCTTCCTCCTATACCCACGATTCACTTCAGTATCAGTATATTGAGGGATATGTAGGAAAAATTCCTTTGAGTGCCCTATTTGTACATATGTGCAGTGGTAACAGAAAATTTGTTTCTCAGGCTGTTGGCGAGGCCAGTTGTCCTGTGTCATAGGATGAAAATAGGAGCAGACAGTGAAAAACTCCTCAGAGATTTTTAGGAAAAAAACTGTCGCTCTTGTGGGGGTAATGCATGGGATTTAGGAGAAAAAAGGGGGTTCCAACGGGCGGGCATTGCAAAGGTTCTCAGGATCATCACCGTGTGGAAGCCACGTCCTGATTCTTCCATGCTGATTGCAGAGTCCGCCAACGGAACTGGAAAAACAGAGGCATCCTTCCAGATCGTCGACAGTCCGCTTTGGGTCAAACCAAGGGTGAATGTTTAGGCCGTCAGGTCTGGCTGATAAAATCGCTAGCTGGGTTCAGTTCAGTTCAGTTTTATTAGGGAAATATAGGTAAATACCTTTGAACTCCCTCTTTGTACATAGCTATCACGCAGAATATGTGGCGTTGTCAGTAATGGAACTGCGGTAGGGGGGCAGACAGTAAGAAAACTCCTTAGGCAACATTCATAAGTTTAGTGTTGAATGCCATTTGTGGGATTTTAAGGAGAAAAACCGTCGCCTGTGGAGGGGGGGCGAAGAGAACATGTAAATCGGATGTCCTGCTGCGAAAAGTGTTTGGATCCTATCAGGAGGAGGCTATCGCGGTTGTTAAATATCCTAATGATCACACGGGGAGATGACTGCGGTGGTCACGGTGTCGGAGATGCGCCCATCATATGCCGATGCCAACCAGAGGACGAAACTTGCAATCAGTTACTCTAGAAAAAAATATTACTGAAAAGTAGCAAACAGTATGTTTTTTAACAAAAAAGTTAGATTTTAATATAATTAGCTCGCTTCATTAAATATAATGTCTTTTCTATGCTGGTCCAACTGCATCTTAAACGTGTCCACAGATGGGGAGATGACAATGCATGCCGGAAGAGCAGAAAAAGTTTCTTGTGTTCAATCTTGCCCAAGTCACACGTAGCCTGAGGGGGTGTCCGCGCAATCTAGTAGTGGCCAGCTCAAAGAAATCGTTGGATGCTAGGCAACAATTCTGACCCCGCAGCTTGCGAAATGCCTGTAATAGGTCACCGCACAGCTATCTGTATTCCAGAGGAAATAATTCAAGACTGGTTAGTCGTGTCTCGTAAGGAAGGTACGCTTGGCCTTGCACTAACTTAGTTGCCCGTCGTTGCACCTTTTCAAGAGTTTTTTGTCTTTGACTGTCCAAGGTTTCCAAGCTTGAATGGAAAATTCCAGTTGGGGTTGCACAAATGCGTCGAAGACCTTGCCAAAGACAACTTTATCAAACTTAACAAAGGCGCGCTTGATTAGATACCAGCTTGACATTGCGGAATTGGCCACCTTCAGGCTGTGGAGTTATGGTTTAAGTGAGGGAAGGAACCACACCCCCAGATCCTTCTGGGCCTCTACTTCTGGCAGCGGTGTGTTATTTAGGTTGTGAACCCTCCGATACGAAGTTTTAGTACTATTGAAATGCGACATTAAATGGCAGGAGCCGCTCGTTTGAACATTGTTCGACTCGGTACAAATCTGCCTGCAGATTTGTTTCGTCGTCTTCGCTACGAATGACCTTCCAGAGTTTTAAATCGTCGGCGAACATTGCGGTTTCGCAGTCTTATTCACTTATGCAGTTGTCAATATACATAAGAAAAAGGATAGGACCCAGAGCGGAACCCTGGGGGACCCCACTATCAACTGCCACCTCCGCCGATCGCTTATCACGAATACATAAGGTTTGAGTTCGGCCAGTCAGAAAGTTTTCGATCCATCGCAAAAGGTTGCCTGTTACCCCTATACGTCTAAGCTTGTATAGGAGACGTTGATGCGGCTCAGTGTCAAATGCCTTCTTGAAATCTATGAAGACTGCGTGCACCTTGTTTCCTTGGTCGAGTGCTCTGCTCCATTGCTCTAGACAGAAGAGCAGATTTGTCAAGCAGGACCGTCCTTTACGGAATCCATGCTGTTTATCTTAAAGAAGTCGATGACACTCTAAGAATTGCATCAACTCTGACTCGATGATTCGCTCCATGATTTTGCAACATATTGAAGTAAAGCTTATTGGCTTGTAGTTGTTTGCGGACGCCAGACTCCCACTTTTGTGTATGGGTGAGATCCACGCTGTCTTCCAGTCGGATGGCAGTTGGCCTGTGTTTAGGGAGGCCCGAAAGAGTAACTGCAGGGGTTCTGCCAACTCCACGGCTAGCTCTTTCAACAGCTTTGCAGGTATGCCATTCGATTTTTTTTGAAAACAAATCATTAAACGCCTCACAGCATGGATTTCTACCTGGAA
The DNA here is from genome assembly GCA_036362985.1 of Ligula intestinalis. Lineage (NCBI taxonomy): Eukaryota > Metazoa > Platyhelminthes > Cestoda > Diphyllobothriidea > Diphyllobothriidae > Ligula > Ligula intestinalis. The sequence continues at coordinate 453,813 of JAYGXS010000009.1, forward strand.
GATCATGCGAAACCTGTCACTTGGCATTCCTTAACCTGGTTACTTCACTTTGTAATGAACAGCAATCAGTCATCGTGATTTACTTTTACCTTAGTAAAGCTTTTGACAAGGTACCGTATAGGCGCCTTTTAGTGAAACTGAAAGCCCTAGGCATTAGGCCTCCCCTCCTCAATTTCATTGCCTCCTACCTGTCTTACCGCAGTCAGAAGGTCTTAGTAGGCAAGAGCTACTCCATGCCTCAACCGATCACGAGTGTGTGGAATTAATATTTTTCAGCGCCGGTACGCCATTATTCGTACAAAATTAATTTCGAAAAAATAAAAATTCAAAAAATAATTTGACAATATGTGCAAGTAGACGTAGAAAGTCGTAATAATGTCAGCAGAAATTGCCCTTTTGGGGCAACATTTAGCAATGTTTTGCAGGTAATTTTGAACTAAAAACGAAAACTTATGGCAGTTAAAAAACTCTTACAGTGGAAATGGAGCCAGTGTTCAACGGGCCTCCATGTTCAAAAAGTGTGTAAGAAAAAAAACTGCTTAGGAAGACAGAAGTAGGAACATAGTAGTAGAGCAGACATAGGTGTGGGTGGTCTGATGAAGGTGAGAAGTCAACGAAACTGCAGCATTTTAGACTGAGTACTTCCGCGTGGCTTCGTTGGATTCAGCGGTGGTTAATGGAAACATCTAGGTTCTCGGGGACACGAGGCAAAGAGAAAAGTTTCAAGCGTATCTCCTTAATTCCCGATGGTCCTTTCTCGGAGTGATGGAGAAAGCTGCTTGGAAAAGATGAGGAGGATAGAAGGTTAATAGAGTCAGTGTTAAGATAAATGTGCAGTCTCCGTTTGTAAGCAGACAGTCTAGTTAACGACCTTATTTCGATCGGCATGTTATTCCAAAGGAAGCTTTATCTGGAAGCAAAAAACATTTTTACATAAATGAAATTTCAACAGTGCTAAATAATTTGGAAAATTTCATTTATGCTTATGACCTTAAGTGTATTTACTTATTTAATAAGGACACGGCCAGTAGTTGTGTTGATAATGTTAACGCAGGCTTGCGTACCCTCTCAAGTTGGAGCGCTACATGGCAGCTGGAGTTTTCTCCATCCAAATGTAGTTTCATGTGTTTTGGTCCCGCAAGGCTTCCTGGACCCATTATCTTCCAAAATAGTCCACTGTTAGAAAGATCTACGATAAAGGATTTGGGTCTTACTTACACGAATAAGCTTGCATTGTCACCTCATGCAGATCGAATTTCGGCCAAGGCCACACAGATATGTGGGTTAATATCACATAATTTTTCCTTCCAGAATTGAAGTTAAAACTATACCGCATGTTTGCTCTCCCTATACTAAAATAATGCTGTCCAAACCATAGACTTAGTTACACTCACGGAAGCTACCGCTCTGCAAAAAATTCTACAGCTGAAAGCAACGAAGTCTTTAGGTCTGGGTAAGATACCTGCATAGCTATTGAAAGAGCTAGCCATAGAGTTGGCGGTACACCTGTACCTACTCTTCCGAGCTTCTCTTAATACTAGACAAGTACCAACCGATTAAAAGGCAGCGTGGATTTCACCCATCCACAAAAGTGGGAGTCGAGTGGCCGCAAATAACTACAGACCGGTCAGCCTCACCGCGATATCCTGCAAGCTCATAGAACGCATAGTCAAACACGAGCTGATGCACTTTTTGAAGCAACATCAGCTTCTTTCTGACAAGCAGCACGGATTCGGCAGGAGAAAATGCTGCTTGACCAATTTGCTGTATTGCCTAGAACAATGGACACGAGCGCTCGATGAAGGGAAAACGGTTGATACAGTCTTCGTAGACTTCAAGAAGGCGGTTGACACTGCCTCATCAACGTTTCTTATACGATCTCAGCCGTATAGGGGACAGGGGAAACCTTTTGCAGTGGATCGCAAACTTCTTGATTGGTCGTACCCAGGCCGTATGTATTGGGGAACAGCGGTCGGCGGAGGTAGCAGTTGAGAGCGGGGTTCAACAGGGATCTGTTCTTGGCCCTATTCTCTTCCTTATATATATTGATGCCTGCATAAGCGGACTAGACGGCGAAATCACAATGTTTTCTGATGACCTAAAACTTTGGAAGGTCATACGCAACCAAGACGATGAATTAAACCTCCAGGCAAATTTGCATAGACTGGAGCAATGGTTGACCCTTTGGCTCATGCCATTCAATGTGGCAAAATGCAACATAAGGCGATTTGGTAGAACTAGCACTATACCTCGGAGGGTGTATTACCTGAATCACACGCCGCGGCCAGAGGTAGAGGCTCAGAAAGACCTGGGGGTGTGGTTCACGCCCTCACTGAAGCCATCACTCCACGTCCTGAAAGTGGCTAAATCCGCAATGTCGAGCTTGTATCTAATCAAGTTTGACAAAGTTGTATTTGGCAAGGTATTCGGCACGATCGTGCGACCTCAACTAGAATTTGCCATCCAAGCCTGGAGATCTTGGACAGCCAAAGACAAAAAAACCTCGAACGTGTACAAAGACGCGCAACAAAAGTAGTACGAGGCCAACGGAACCTCCCTTATGAGACCCGATTGGTAAATCCTGACTTGTTTCCTCTGGATTACAGGCAGATACGTGGGGACCTAATCCAGTTATTTCGCATGTTGCGTGGTCAGGATTGCTGCCTTCAAACAAATGACTTCTTTGAGCGGGCCACCACCTCTAGGCTGCGAGGACACCCCCTCAAATTGCGTGTGACTGGGGCAAGACTTGACCCAAGAAAATTCTTTTTCTCTGAGAGGGTAATCCAGGCATGGAATGCCCTTCCTGCGGATATTGTCATGTCCCCTTCCGTGGATGTTTTTAAGGCAAACCTAGACCTATTTAATGAGTATCGTCACGATTAAGTACTCCAAATCCAATCACTGAAGTATTCCGATTATAAAAATGAAAGCGCTCTACATCCAAACCCTGAAATGCTATAAATATATACTCATAGTATTTTGTAAGTAGTATTATTATTAGTACTTAACCAAATGAGTTTCTGACATAAGCTAGCTATGACGTCTCTATTCACTATGCGATCTGCGCCGATCGTGTCTGAGGACGCATCTACCGCACTTATGGTCCTAGGCTACGCGGCCCTGTCACACCCTTTCTCGTATCGACCGACTGCTGACGACGTGGTGGGTTCCTCGGCTCTTGGCACAGCAAAGGCGTATCATGGTCGCATCTCCGGTCTTCGGGACGTTCTCGTGACTCCGAGGTCTCCTCCTCGTATGGTCCATTGGGTGTAGATATTACTCGTCATGGACGCCATGGCTACCGTCAACATTCACAGAAGCATCATGCCCCTATCATTCACATACTTACCCACGAGCGACAGTTTTTCTCCTAAAAACCAAAAATGACATTCCATTTTGAATTATGAGCCAGCCTTAGGAGTTTTTTCATTGTCTGCTATTCTTCCTCAGTTATACTGCTGGCTCGTGTAAACTGCGTGTGAGTTTATTACTTGAAACAAGCGATTAGTCGTTTGAAATTGTGTCAACGACTTCTTTAGAATGTTCGGCTTTGCCGATGCATTTCTTAAATCCTATGTACAAAGAGGGAGTTCAAAGGCGGTTGCCTATATTTCCTTTAATAAATTTGACTTGACTTGTCTTTAAAGACAAATTCAACAAGCGAGGTCTCTTCGTTAACCATGATTGGATAGTACCTGGAGATAAAGCTTTTGGTTATTACTTTAAATTGTTCCCAAGCCTAATCGATAGTGTCGGTGTGCGCATGCCCATACAATATACCAAAGATTAGGTTTTATCTGCGCGAAGTCGCCAGGACAAATATTGGGCTAAGGTGCATTATTTTAAACCCGTCTGTGTCTTTCTCAAACAACTTGGGCGCTACACCTGACGTAACATTCTTGTAGTGGTCTTGTCAGAATGACGCCCTCATAAAGCTTGACGCAACAGACGAGGTCACTCAGAGCTTAGGACCTCGCACGTAATCAGTATTCCCGCGTGCCTCGAGGCATGCCCAACCGGACGGGCAACCGCAACGGCTGCCAGACAACAACTGACGCGCACTCAAACACACACCAAGTTGCCCCCATTCTGGCCTCAAACAACAGTGGCTTGACCTCAATCCGTACAATGAGATTCCCGCTTTGGTAGACTGACCTGATTTAGTAGGTTGGCCTCAATGCATGGGACAAAGACAACAGTGCGGTGCCTGCCTTTAAGCCTCACTCCGGAACCGACCCGAATAGGGAACGGACTCACTAGTCCGCGAGTCAACACTCTTTCCATCTATTCTCTTATCCTTCTGCAGAATACACTATTTATAACAATCCTTCTTTCCCACCATCTTTTCTCATCTTCTAAGGAACCGGGCCTGAAAGATTGTAGCTGTTAGGGTGACCTTCCTAGCTTTAACTCCTATGCTCTAAACAATTGTTCTGGTGGCCAGCAGAACTATTACCCGCTACCTCTCTGTGCTAAATATTTAGCATCGATTTATGACCGAAACGTACACACGCACGCTGGTTCTAATGGCTGACTAGAGAATGCCGACACATGACGTTCGATAAAACTCAGCTGAAGTCATATTTTACCGTATAGCGTTTGCCGCGGGAGCACATAGTTTTAATGGGCTTCTTTAAGTATGAACGTATTAAATAAAAACCGACATCGAACTGCCGTTCTTGATCTCAGGTAGGCGGTCAAAACACCAGCGAAGTAGTAACTATCAATGTCTTGTGTGCATTGTGAAGTTACTCAAGAGCACGGGCGCAGAAAATTAAAGCCTCCAACCTCCTTTAAATGGGTATTTAAATATCAGATTCATTAAATGTACAACTTTACGTTTTACGACCCGGTACAACAACCTAGCCTTAACGTTAGACACTGAAGCGGCCTCTGTGTTAGACCTCGCGCCTACAGTGTTTTCTATGTGCAGCCTTGGCGGAAAACCAACGGAAAAGAAAGAAAGAAAGCAGCGGATTGAACTGATTTCTTCTTTGTAAAAATATAAATACATAAAAAGGTCTGTAAATAATAATTAATTCCACAAAAAAGTGGCATCAGTATAAATGCAGGTCAGAAGAAAGTAAGGGGTGAAGCAACTGTCGCAGTCGGGTCAACTGTCATTTCTCCGAGGATTCTAAAAACGTCGGTTAAAATACCAATCATAAGGAGTAAAAGACAATGTTACGCTTAAGGGTGCAACCATAGCATCGTCAGTGCGAATAAAAACATTCTTTTTCCTTTACAAATATTGCGTGCTTTCGGCAGATAGGTCCAATTTTAACAAATACTCAACTCCTAAAATCTTGGTGGATTTGGCGCTCTGATAATAAGGGAATGTATCCAGCAAAATTCTGCTTTAGAAATGGAGAATTTAGTTTAATATAGTAGGTTGACTGAGTGTAGCTGAAGCCAACTATGTAAAAGCGCAAGGATCTCGGTTGGGACATCCTCTGTTCCATTAACACATTGGATTGTGCTGGCATCGTCTACCTTTCAGCATGCAATAATCTTAGAGCGAAGGAGCAAATTCGCATAGATGGATGCATTACTGTCTGCAACATTTTATCCTTAGTCAGATAATCAAGTCTCTACGCATTATCCCTGACCGGAAAGGCGAACACGACCTCGCGTACAGCGCTGATGGGCTATGACAGTAAGGACATAGATGCAGACCAGTCAAGGGACTCAGCTGGGGTCTCGTAGCTCAGTTGGTTAGAGGATTCTCAATTCAATTGCGATTCCAATTTAACGGCAGGCCTTCTAGGGACAGCCGAGAGGGGGAGTGACGTGGATATCACCGAGGTTGGCCCTACTATAAACAAATTCTCACGTATGTCGTCTATAAACAGTGGTGGTTCTCGTATGCACGAAAGACTAAGAAGCAAAAGTAGTCAGCTATTTAATTTTCTCACATATTAATTTCTGTCCACGGTATAAATCAGTATATTCAAGATAGGGAAACTAAGGACATGGATCCAGCACAAACTACAGGGTGTCCCAAAAAATGTATACACGTTTTGAACAATTGTAACTTTGAGGTTTATTATAATTTTATTATTTCAAAGATGCAAAAGTATTAAGAAGTATCATTGTATTGTTAACCCACTGAACGTTTAATATATTTTATGTAACTGAGAAAGGGGGAAGCCATTGAAAATGAATGCGCCCACATACAAATGCAATTGTTTTATGGTGTGTGCGATTCCATTGCTTCGCATTGTCAGCAGTGTCTGCATTAAATGGATGTCAGTTTGAGATCGTGCAGTTATAAAACAATAAAACGATGCTTTCTAAGAGTTTTACACTTTTTAAATAATGAAATTATAATAAATACAAAGTTCACAATTATTTAAAATGTGCATGCATTTTTTGGGACACCCTGCACATTAGAAGTGGAGAATGTAATGCAATGGAGAAGGCTGATTAGGCCAACTATGAAAAGGGCAATGATCTTGTCCTGCTCCGTTAACGGATCAAATTATGCCTGGATCGTCGAGCCTTCCAATTTAATCCGTACAGATTGATACATAACTGTTTAAGTTCAGCGATGAAGTCAAGTTAGGCGAAATTACGTTTTCGATTAATTTATCATCAGCCAATACAGAAATATAAGTGAGGGTAGATTTAACGAAAGTTTTGGGAAAACCAATCAGTAGTTACAATGGGAAAGGGGAAAAGACGTGTAAAGAGATTCAAGGGATCAGATTCTTGGCTTAACTGGGGAAATAAAGTCGATATCAAACGCAATTCTGGCTCACTTGATAGATAGCGGTCATCGATAGACGTCAACCAAGGGTTTAGACTAGTCTATAAATTGCCAGCTAAACATTCAAAGTTCATGCGTCAGCGGATACTTACGACGGCAGAGGCAGTAGCCATATGCCTCACTTACCCATTCTTATGTGCACAGAAAGCAGTTGTAGCGGCCTTAAGGCTCCCGTGACCGAAGGCCATTTCAACATCAGCCCTCATGCCTATCACCACGCCGCAAAACAGTGACGACACTACGGCATCAAGCATCCAAAGACCACCGACGCCTTCACAAGACGTTTAAACCTTGGGTCCTCACATCTTCCAACAAAATTCGAGACGAGGACCACGGTCCGATATAAACTAATTGTCGGACTCTTAACCCTCCCTTACTCCCATTATCTCGTCCCCCATTTAAGACTAGAATCGGATCCCTTTACACCTCTCTCCCCTTGTAACTACTGACTGGTTTGCGTAAATATTTCGTTAACTCTACCCTCCCTTATATTACTGTATTGCCTGATGAGGAATTCATCGAAAACGTTCGTTCGCCTAACATAACTGTTTGCAATTTATTTTATCTTTACTCAAACAATCAAAAAATAATCACTATCCCTGGCCGGAAATACGAACACGATCTCGCATACAGCACAGATAGGTTAAGGGCGAGCAGTTTCTCTCATGCTGAAACAGATTACCCCACCTTCGGTAGTTAATTCATGTTTTAATAAAATTATAAATCTAAATTTTGATTCCCTACAGACTACCTTTTACTGACACCTTAAATAACTTCCAAAACATGAGCCGGAAACATTCTAGATTCGGGCTCACTGAGACTGCTTTGCATAACTACCTACTTACTACGTTGATCGATGACAGTCGTATCTGCCTCGCGGACGTGCATTCTCGCCGGATGCCTGACAAATCAGCACGGATAAAAGCTTGGGACGCAAGTAAGCTCATTTATTTTTAATGATTTAATTATAGCCTAGTTCTCTTAACAGCCGTATTAAAATTATATTATACACCACACATAATTCCAATCTACCTTACCTTAAACTCTAATTGGCTGTAACTTCATTACCCAGTTTTTACACTACTGTACCCCTTAATTCATGCAGTCGAGTCTCTTAGTTTAGACTTGCTCGGCTTTCGTAGTGCAATCGAGTCCTCAAAGCTCAGTCCAAGCTTTAAGCCTATTGCAGTCTCAGCAACACTGTGGTCCTCTAATACCAGTACTTGTAGCCCACCTATTTAGAAAGATGATGGTCTGACCTCCGACAAATGGTAGCGTCAGAGTTAGCACAAGTTCTACTTCACTAATTACTGACATGTGGATATATGAGCCCAGAGTTGACTTTGATCACCACCCTACAAACGCTTTATTATTGCCCAAATGCTACTAACTATTACATCCCACAGATAGGGGAGTGCATACTGGGTGCGTCTCCTTAAAGGAGTATCAAGAGGCAGTACTTATAGTATACTATCTACTAGTCTCAGTAAGTATGGTTGCTAGAATTAACACTTCTATCATAAGCACACACCTATAGCAGCAGCATCTTAGGCCGTACAGCTCGAGTTGAGAGTCGGAAGCCAAGGCACGCACAGTTTTGCTTAGGCCACCAAGCATGTACTTACCCGAGTTTAACCCAGATTCACCTTCCTTGTTCAGATCAAGGGCATATAAGCCCTAGCGAAGGCTTAGTCAGCGAAAACGCTGACAAATGATGGCATCAGTGCTAGCACCAGTAGTAATACGCGTCTTGGTGAGATTGAGGGGATATGAACCCTCTGCTGATGTTAACCAGCGCACTTCTGATTTACAATACAGACTGAAATAGTACCAGCGAACATATCACTCAGCTGCACTCTATGCTAGCTGCTATTTCTAGTGGCTATTTAGCAGAACGAGCCTTGCTCCCTTAGAATCGGGCTAGACACCTACTATAGGTGAGTGAGGGTGGACAGTGCAGTAGTACTGGCGAAAAGTCTACTGTCACTATATACTAAGTTTATGTGGTGCTTACGACTGCTGCCACGCTCCCTCCCTGCGTGGTGAACTCGACTCTTCTTGTCACCATTTTAAACGCAGTGGTGAGGGTTTAGAGTGAAGTAGTCAGCGGCGCGTCTACTATCACTATATTGGGCCCCTGTCACTGTCCCTGCTCTGGGGCAAATGGTGGACATCACCGAATACGGTGGCCGAACTCACGTTGTAATAAGCATGTTTTCTCAAAAACAAAGGAACAACACACGGGAATATCTAGCACGTTAAGTTTCGTTTACGTTAGGTTTTAGTTTCGTTATGAGTTTAGTTTATTTTAACTTATAGTAGTTTTAATTTTACAATCAGATGACATAATAGTGATAAATACTATGCAAAGAAAAGCAATTTATGAAAATAATAAGGGAGAAAAAAGCCATACTTTGGTGGACACGATCAAGGTGCCGCTCCAAGGTTTGCTTCGTTACAAAAGTCATGCTGCAAAATTCGCAGATATGCTCCCCCCGGTCTGAAAAACGAAAATCATAAAGTCAGCCGAATTCAATACACGTACTGCAGGAGGTATACATCAGATTTGTTACGAAAAAGAGAGAAAACACCAGATTTCTCAGGTGCCTTTAGTCGATTAAGCTGGCCGCGGTCCGCAGGAGGACGAGAAAAAGCTCGAAAACAACGTCAGCAATGACCCACCAAAAAGCTCCATTGGATGCCGAATGACGAAGGAGGGAAGCAAAGGATACGCAATCGTGAGATGCCATGTCCTGCCGAAGATTGGCAAATCACAAAAAACTGCATGGTAGATTGCCCCACATTCACCCTGCGCATCGGTCTACTCGGTAACTTGCGAATCAATCGCACAAACACTACCGGCGAACCAGTGTTTGGAGCACCAACATAAGCCGGAGATCCCCGACTGCACTGCACTTGCACGTGGATTCACTGCATGGACCTACCCTTACTTACTTGTACTTGTTCCGATTAGCTCCTGTTGGATGAATCGGCTTCACGGATGTCACGAATAGCAGCGGCCCAGTGTCGGCAGTCAGAAGCGACCTCTTCACAGATGTTAACCCATTGTTTGTTCCAATGTCACAAGCTGTAAACGGTTACGAGGCCCATCCGTTCAACGTCCGACTTAACGGTGCTGAGCCATGTCTTCAGTTAACCGCCTTGTCGGTATCTCTAGTTTGCACTACGAGATGGGGTTCACGACTAATCTGCAGAGGTCCGTCGATGGTTTGCGCAGAACATGGCCAAACAATTGCAATCATCGATGCTGGATGTACGATGCTAGACTTGGTAGTTTGAAACATCTGCGGTATAGCTCAACATTGGAGATTCGATCCCGCCAGAAGACTCTTAAGAGGCGTTGAAGACACCAACTGTCAGACTACGAGCGATAGGATACCTGCCTTTTGCAGTGGCCATGTTTCGCAGGTATATACTAACACCAACCTGATTGATGCTTTGTATATCAGCAGCTTAGTCCGTAAGGTGATGTCTGAGCGAGACCAGAGTGGTCTGGCTAGCAGCCTAAATGCATTTCTAGCCTGCGCGATTCGGTTCTTGATTTTGTCTTTGGCCTGTTCGTTGGTTAGCATATCCGAGCCCAAATGGCGGAAGCAGCTAACTTCTTCAATGGGTTGACCGCTGATAAACATTGGTTGTGTTGCGCCCAGATACGTAGTCAGGAGCTTCGTCTTGCGCACATTAATTGTCAGACCAACAGTTGCCGCGAAGCCGGTGATTCGGTCTAGCGTTGGTTGTAGTGATTGAGCAGTTTTACCGAGTATGACAATGTCATCGGCATATTCCAGGTCAGGTTCTCTGAATTCAGAGCTGATTTCACATCCACTGTCAGGTAGAATTGACTGATGTATTACTCAGTCGATCAAGAAGTTAAAGAGAACTAGGGAAAGAGGGCACCCTTGTCGAACTTCACACGTCAGAGGGAAAGAATTTCACTCTTCACTAAGGGTTCTTACTCGGGCTGATGTTGTGCTATAGTAAGCCTTGATCAGATTGAGCAACTTTGACGGGAAACCATCAGCAAGCAAAATTTGCCATAAAGCTTCTCAGTCGATAGAATCAAAGGCGGTCTTGAAGTCAATGAAACAGGGGGTGGTGATCTGTTGGTTTTGATGTCTGCGCTCTAGTACGCGGCGTAAAATGAAGATCAGGTCAACACATCCTCTATCTGGACAAAATCCTCCTTGGTTAGGACGCGTGCGAAGATTGCGCTCAGTCGAAAATCTACGGAGAAAGATGGTCGCAAACACTTTGGCGGCTATATCTATGAGGCTGATGCCGCGGTAATTTGAGCAGAGTGTCATGTCACCGCGTTTCGGTATCGGTAAAATAATGGACAGTGACCAGTCAGTCGGGATGACTTCGGTAGTCCATATAGTCGAGTACAGTCGGTGTAGTGATTCCGTCAAAGCAGAACGATTTGCTTTGTAGGCTTCTGCTGGGATACCATCTTCACCCGCTGCCTTACGAATTTTTAGTCGTCGTAATACCGATTTCAGTTCGTTCTCGTAGGTGGCTCGCAGTCACTACCGTATGGAATTCCAGTTGATAGCTGTAGGTTCGCAGGTGAATGTATAGGCAAATCCAGTAGCTCACTAAAGTGCTCTCGCCATCGATCGATTTTCCCAGCCATATCAGTTATCACTTGACCCGAGTCATCCCGAGCGATAGCGCAAGGCGGTTTATATTTGCCAGCGGCTATACGTAAAAGTTAATAGAGCTGGTGGAAGTTACCAGAGTTTAAAGCTGATTCCATGAAGCAAGCTAACTCATGGACCTATCCGACCAAAAGTGTATCCCCGATAACGAAATGTGCCACGATGCCGACACATCTAAGACAATTTGTACACTCATCAACACTCCCACTCCTCACGTTCACCATCGTCTCTGCATCTTCCAATGTATCAACACACAAGAACATTACGCATCGGCCTGGTCCGTCACCATCAAATCCGCCGCACAGAGACTGCTGAAGGGCTGTCTGAGGCCCCGAGATATAGTCGTCATACTCGTCTCAACAGTCTGCACTGTCCACGCACGCACCTAATGGGCTCGGTAGGTCGCATGTGCCTCCATGAGAACCTGCGGTGGAACACTGCCGAAACCAGTTCCTTTCACCACCACTGTATTAACTATGTTTTTGCAACCAGAAGGGGGCGTGTGATATGCGCAACGCAAGTCTATTGTGACTTAAAGCTATTCCACACATGAGCCACCAAATTTGGCTTTAGCTTACCGAAACACACACTGGAAATAGTCAAAATCGTGCACACGGGAGAAAAGTTTAAACAAGCTTAGCACAGGGACAGAAAGCGAAGTAGTCCATCGGTGAGGAAAAAAGTACGTACGTTTGTGGACATCGCTGACATGTCGCGTCACCTCGCTGACCTGGGCAAAGGTCTCGTCACAAAGGGTGCATATATAGCCTCTCTCATTTTCGCGCGAAATATAATCTAAACAAGGAAAATAGAAACTAATAAGAAATTGAGGAAGTCTGCAGTTAACAAAAAGAGGAAGATTTCTGGAGGTACGGCAGCAGGAGAAGGGATTCAGTAGAATGACTTCGAATTCCGTAGCAATAACATGATGCAATAGGATGAGGGTACGAATAAGCAGTAAACACTACGATAATATCCTATTAATTTTAAATTTGAAGCATTAGTTCCCAGGTAGAAATGTTTAAAACAAATGAAAACAGCAGAATTTATTGGTACAAATAAATTTCAGAAGAACTCGTGAACTGCTTTCTCTCGTTGCATTAATGAGACAACAGATGGTAAAATCATTTGGGTAAATACTACTAATAATACAATTAGTATATATTTATAGCATTTCAGTGTTTGGATTCGGAGCATTCGGTCTCGACGTTACTCATTAAATCGGTACTTATCAAGTTTTGCTTTAAAAACATCCACGGAAGGGGACATGACAATCTCCGCAGGAAGGGTATTCCATGACTGGATTACCCTCTTAGAGAAAAAGAATTTTCTTGAGTCAAGTCTTGCCCCAGTCGCACGTAATTTGAGGGGGCCTCCTCGCAGCTTAGTGGTGGTAGCCTGCTTAAAGAAGTCATTTGTTTGGGTGCAGCAATCCTGACCACGCAGCATGCGAAATGCCTGGATTAGGTCCCCGCGTAGCTGTCTGAAATCCAGAGGAAACAAGTCAAGATTTACCAATCGCGTCTCATAAGGGAGGTTCCCTTGGCCTCGTACTAATTTTGTTGCGCGTCTTTGTACCCTTTCGAGGGGTTTTCGGTCATTGGCTGTTCAAGGTCTCCAGGCTTAGATGGCAAATTCCAGTTGGGGCCGCACGAAAGTGCCGAAGACCTTGCCAAATACAACTTTATCAAACTTAGTAAAGGTGCGCTTGATTAGATACAAATTCGACGTTGCGGATTTAGCCACTTTCAGGCAGTGGAGTGATGACTTCAGTAAAGGCGTGAACCACACACCCAGGGCTTTCTGAGCCTTAACCTCTAGCCGCGGCGTGTGATTCAGGTAATACACCCTTCGAGGCGCAGTGCTAGTTCTACCAAAGCGCATTAGGTTGCATTTGGCCACATTGAATGGCATGAGCCAAAGGGTCGACCACTGCTCAAGCCGATGCAAATTTGCCCGGAGGTTTAATTAATCGTCTTGGTTGCGTATGACCTTCCCGAGTTTTAGTTCATCAGCAAACATTGCGACTTCGCAGTCTAGTCAGCTTATGCAGTCATCAATATATATAAGGAAGAGGATAGGGCCAAGAACAGAACCCTGTGGGACCCCGCTGTCAACTGCTACCTCCGCCGACCGCTGTTCCCAATACATACGGTTTGGGTATGACCAATCAAGAAGTTTGCGATCCACTGCAAAAGGTTTCCCCTTTACCCTATGCGGCTGAGTTTGTATAAGAGACGTTGATGAGGCACAGTGTCAAACGTCTTTTTGAAGTCTACGAAGACTGTATGAACCGTTTTCTCTTCATCGATTGCTCAGGTCCACTGTTCTAGACAATAGAGCAGATTGGTCAGGCAGGACCTTCCCCTGCGGAATCCGTGCTGCTTTTTCAGAAAGAAGTTGATGTTGCTCCAAAAAGTCATCAGCTCGCGTTTGACTATACGTTCTATGAGCTTGCAGGATATTGAGGTGAGGCTGACCGGTCTGTAGTTATTTGCGGCCGCTCGACTCCCACTTTTGTGGATGGGTGAGATCCACGCTGCCTTCCAATCGGCTGGCACTTGTCCAGTATTAAGAGAAGCTCGGAAGAGTAGGTACAGGGGTAACGTCAACTCCGTGGCTAGCTCTTTTAATAGTTTTGTATCTCATCCGGACCTGACGACTTCGTTGCTTTGAGCTGTAGAAGTTCTCACAGAACGGTAGCTTCCGTGGTTGCAACCGAGTCTATGGTCTGCATCTCACCCACACTGCAGTTTACAACGGTAAACTCAGCCTCTTTCGTAAAGACCGACTAAAGAAGCAGGATAGATGTTCCGCCTTTTCCTTAATCTCGCAAATTTCTACACCGTCGTCTGTTTTTAACAGAGAAATAGGGTCTCTATTTCGAGTGCATTTTCTAACATAGCTGTATAAAAGCTTTGGGTTTCCTACTGCTCTTGAAGTTTTGGCAGCTAATTCGTATCAGGCTCTTACCCCTGTTTCTCTGCGCCTTATACCTATTGCACGATTCGGGGGTCCTCTCTCTGCGATTAAATATGGGCATGCGATTACCAGGGCAGTTGGAGATTTGCCATATGGTCTAACTGCTTATATAAGTCGGGTTTCTCCCGCCGTATATAGGCAGCTTCCATGTTGTACAAGGTTCGGTTTATTCGTGCTCGAACAAGAACTCGAAATATTTGTTAAGGACAACTGAGTGTCCACTGCCTAGCAGGCGTTTTGTAATGGAGGATAGTGACAATTAGATAAACGTTCAGCGGTCCTGGTAGCCAATTACCATTGCGTACGGCCGATGTACGTGTATTCGAAAGTGCACGTGAATTCATAGACACAGTCTGGGATGGCATACAAAGGCAAAACATCCTTTGTCTAGTTAACTGGAACAACTTCATTGGGAATGAGGAACGGTATTTCAGCTACCTTTTACGTTCACTCTATGGTGCAACGTAGCCGTCGTTTCATTATATTTCAGATATTGACACCCTTGAAGGGTAGAGATATAAAAGCAGTCTTTCTCGAAACCAACTGTTCCGTAAATTTTGACCGGTAAGAGCTGCTGTATTTTTGAATGAAAAGTGAGTGATAGCCACGTTTAAGTGGGGCCTCTTTTATGCAGGCAATTACTGTAGGTAGCGTCACACTGGAGCAAATATTCTTAGCTCTCTGGATAAGTGAAAGTACCAGATTTAGTTTCAGTTGTGTTAGCACGAAGCTGGTAAGATGTAGGTATTTTCTTTTCTGCTCGGATGCAGCGCAGATGGGACAGGAGTGAGGTCCAGAAAGTGAGTCCTAAGCATATCGTTCAGCCGACATTCATCGGTATCCCGTCGTTTCACTGCGCACGTGATCAGTCAGCTGGCATGATAATGGTAGACACAATGTGACGATAAAACTGAAACAGCAAACCAGTTTGGAGGGTAAGTAGGCATACTTTTGTGGGCGCGAAGAGCATGTCGATTCCGCTCGTATTCCTTTCCAAATGCTCTGTCACAAAGCCTACAGCTGTGTTCTAGCAGGTCTGCAAAATAAATAAAAATATACAGTATATTACATATCTGATGGCTGGGGGGTCGAGGCAAGTAAAAAAATTTGAGGTGGTTGAATTAGTTCTCTGGGTTGACTTGAGGCACAAAATGCTTTTTACTAGGATACAATTCCCTTCAGATCAGTACACTAGGAGAAAATATAGGCGGCAATGGGCGAAATTCGACGTTTGCTAATATCCAAGGAGTTTCCTATGCTATTAAACGCAGCGGCTTCTTGTTTGTTCATTTTGCAATATAAAAGAAAATTCATAAAGAGCAGGAACTATCAAATTATATCTGTTTTAAAAAGTGGAATATTTTAATTTGCGTCCATGAAATTAAGGTCAGTGTAGGTACCAGATACAACACTTTATTCGAGAATCTATCGATGTACTTGATCAACAAATGTTTGCCCTACAAATCCGTTATGTGTTGTGCCCTAAAGATAAGTAATTAAGTTACAAGAAACCAGATATTCGACTTCGAAATATCTAACTAAAGCGCTTTCTGAGGAGGTAAATTGTCACAGAAAGTTTGTTATTCAATCTTAGACGTATTCATTCTCGGTTTTAGTTGTGGAACTTCATTTTACTCAGCAATAAGTTGTCATGTTTGGACGATTCTAAATTCATGATCCACACAGGCGGCTATCTAGGGAGGAATGGTGAAGAACACAGTATGTAAGTAAATGCTTTTAAGATATTTCTTATTTCTAGGTTTTCGGTAAATAGGTTATACAAACTCAGTATTTATGGACAAAACAGTGAAATTTATAAAGCGTTCAGTAGAATTTCGAAAACAGTTTGCTGCTCGTCGCAGTCAAACTCTCGAAATATTTTTTTAATGTGACCAACGAAAATTTCTTAAATATGCACAAGATGGTATGAATTTGATTATAAGTACAACCGTAATCTAACTTTTTGTAAACAGTCAGCCTATCCGTGTGCGGCCTTTAATCTATCTTTATTTCGCTCAACAGCCGAGATATGAGTAGCATCGAAACTATGTTTTCAATTGTCGATAGAAATTGATACAAAGCATGCAAGAATCTTCTCGTGCATTAAAAACATAAATTGTTACCTCGTATACACATTGGTAAAAAAACTGCGGTTAAGGTGATCACATCCGATACGTGTAATGCAAGTTTAAATGTTACTGGAAACAATTTAATCCATAAAAATTTTCGATATCTATCTATTCTGGATAACCTTGTCATTCTTTTTCATTCCCACGCCTTAAACTTATTTCAATTTGGTGCCAGCAATTGCCCCCTCTTCTTCTTCCTCTTCCGGCGATGATGAGCACGATATCATATCTGGACCCCGAATATTTGTGCATATTAATTCAACTTATTTGTATTTTACATTGGGCCCGTAATTTTTAAGATTGCCATTACCTGAGTTTGCTGATTTTTGTGAAAATTAATATTTTTATGCTAGTAAGTACTAATTTTTAAACCAAACTCTGACTTTTTTACTTGTGGTTCTTACTTCACTGTAATGATAGTTTGGGGGCATACCGCGTGTTCTGACTTCCCGCAAAATGACTTTTATTATGTTATCGAAAATATTTCATGAAATAGGGTATCTACTGTATATACATATCCATTAAGATTGAGGATCACTTAGATGCACCTTCTATTTAACGTAAATAAAATTGCCAGCTGATGTCTTATATTTCCGATCACCGAACAGAATTGTGCTACGGTCGCAGAGCTTTTTAAATTAACCTCAGATCGGCTTGAAATGAACAGACAATTTTTCAAGAAACTATATTTCAGGTTGACAATAAAAACAAATACGTAAATAAGGGCTTTTTGCATTCCGCGGAACGGATGAATTTCCTGATCTGAAATTAAACTCAACTCCTCTAGCAAGAAGCAAAAGCAAGGGTCAAACCTATTACACGAATTGCCGACAATTGCCGGCTTCTGTCAGCCATCTTTTTGGATTTACAGTTTTGTAAAATGTCCATGCGTTTGACGACGACCCGGTGAGCCAGCGACGAAAACTCACACAATAAACCACCATTTCCCAAATTACTTCGCTTGCCGAAGTAAAAATTCTATATGAACTGACATAGACGTTGGCGTCATACAGCCGCAGAAACATCGGCCGAAAATGTGTTTGGGCTTTCAACTGGTCAGGAGTACGGTAAAACGTGCATACCGTATACAGATATGCATATACACTTCAATCAAGAGTAACCGCGGCCTGGAAATCAGCTACGATGTCTGCCCGTGTATTAATTACTAAAAAAGAGGCCATACCTTTGTGGACGCAATTAATATGTTGTTTCATTGTACGCTTCTGTCCAAATATCCCGCCACAAAACTCGCACATAAGCTTTACTTCTGAAAAAGGAAAACCAACGAGTTGATTTAGTTCTCAATTTAGCTAAGCTTAGTAAGCTGCTATCTGATGTAAAAGAACCGAACAGCGAAAGTAAAGTGCAAACGGACAGTAGGCGTGCTATCACATCAAATGTTAGCTATTTTTAGTCACTCTGTTGTGCAAGTAAAATAAAAGAACGGTGCCCTGAAGTAAAAGAACGTATGGAAAACCGCTTCTTTCATTCCGAGCAGATTTTTCCTCTAATATTTAGGGAATTCAAAAAACCGGTCGGAATATCCCAGTTGGATCTTGACTTAATCGCCAAAAAAAGTATCGTACACAGATATTCGACTTCGAAATATCCAACTAAAGCGCTTTTTGAGGAGGTAACTTGTTATAGAAAGTTTCTTAATCAATCTTAGACGTATTTATTCTCGTCAGTTCTTGTGGAAATTCATTTTTCTGGGCAATGAATTTACATGCTTGGGCGATTTTAAAGCCATGCCCCACACAAGGAAAAAATGGGGAAGGACTCAGTATTTAGGTAAATGCTTTATAAGATATTTCTTATTTCTAAGTTTTCAGTAAATAGGTTGAACAAACACGGTATTCATGGATAAGCAAAGAGGAAAAGTGAAATTCGTTAGTGTCCAGCAGAATTTTTAAAATAGTTTGCTGTTTATCGCAGTCGAACTCTCCAAATAATTTGTTTTAAATGTGACAAACGAAGATTCCTTTCAATATACACAACATGGTATGAATTTGATTACAAGTACAACCGCAATCTAATTTGTTAGTAAACAGCCAGCCTATCCGTGTGCGGCCTTCAATCTATCTTTATTCCGCTCAACAGCCGGGATATGATTAACATAGAAAATATTTTTGCGATTGTCAATAGAAATTGATATGGAGCATGCAAGAATCTTTTTGTGCATTAAAAACATAAAATGTTACGAAGTATCCACACTGGTAAAAAATTATGGCTAAGGTGACCACATCCAGTTCTGACGACATTTAATTCAAGTTTAGATGTTATTCAAACCAATTTAATTTATAAATTTCACTTATTCTGCATTAACTTGACATTCTTCTCCATTTCCATGACATAAACATATTTATATGTCAAATAGGACCAGTACCTTTTAAGATTGCCAATACCAGGTTTTTTGAGAAAATTAATTTTGTTTACGCTGAATTCCCGCAAAATGGGAACCACAGCAGACGCTTTTTCGACCTCGTTCCCACCCGCCCTCCTGGTGGTCAAAGTATGCTACACCCATCTCCCTACGTTGGATCAACCCCCCCTCAGCCAGACCCATGTTTTTGATAACGGAGCAGTCCCTCCCGGCCACGCTGCTCCGAATCCTCTTTGCCGCCGGTATTGAGGCCAACCATGGACCTCTCTGGTACTGCTCGTTCTGCCAAGTCCGCCTGGGCCGCTGCAACTGGTCTGTACGTTGCGGCTCCTGCAATGGTTGGTGCCATCTCCGCTGCAGTGGCCTCGCCAAAGCTGCCGATTGGTCGCCCGCCTTCGCGTGTCCTAGATGTCCCGTGCCCCCTCTGGTCTCCACGCCCCCAGCCCGCCCGGTCCTGAACCCAAAGCCTCTGGTCCCCGACCTTGCCTCACCACCTGGTCCTCCAGTTCAACGCCAACGGCCTACTTACCAAGCTTGACCAGCTGCTGGCCTTCATGCACTCACACAGCATAGCTATGGCGGCTATCCAAGAGACAAAGTGGTCTAACTCCACTAAGGTCCCGTCTTGTGCCGACTACACGATCGTCCGTCGTGACCGCGGCCACAACAAAGGTGGAGGCTTGGCCTTCCTGGTGGACACATCCATTGCCCAACACCAGCTACCTCTGCTTGGTGCCGATCCCACGGAAATACTAGCGATTTCCCTTAACATTGCCCCGGTGCCGCTAACCGTCGTGAACGTGTATATCCCTCAAACGTCCAGTTGTCCTCCGGGTTTCAAAGCCTCTATCGCTCCGTACTTACCTTCTGGTGACCGTTTGGTACTAGGTGACTTCAACGCCCATCATAATTTGTGTTGCTCCAATTTGGCGGCCGATTCCCGGGGGAAGTCCTGGCGGATGAACTAGAACAAGCTCCCTTCGCAGTCCTCAAAGAGGACAGCCCAACGCGGCTCCCACCCAACGGTGCCCCCAGCTCTCCCGATGTCTTCCTTGCCAGTCTCAGTCTGGTAGCCTCCACCACCTGGAGCACGGAAATCAGCCTAGGGAGCGATCACCTCCCTATAGTGCTCGAATTGGCCACCTCTGCCGACCGTATCAAGGCTCAAAACAGGCAGTTTATTAACTTCAAGAGAGCTGACTGGGCAGCGATCACCGCGGAATGCGAAGCGGGAACCGATCAGCTACCGCCCTCCACCTGTGTCCACAAGGCGGAGCGGGCCGTTCGTCACCTGCTTCTGGCAGCAGCAGGCCACCATATACCGAACGGTCGCATCCTCATACTCCGCCCAAACTACCCAAGCGAAGCCTCCCGACTGGAACGAGAGCGAGACGAGATCCGCGCACGAAACGCAACTGACCCGCGTGTTGGCGAACTCAACGGCTTCATAACCAAGACCGTCAATGACGAAAAACGGGAACGTTGGTGTGAAAAAGTTGCAGATTGTAATTTCCGCGGCAACGCAGCTGCCACCTGGAAACTTCTACGCAATTTCACCAAGCCCCGGGCTGACACACCCAACCAGTCTATTAGCTTCGGGGACGGCAAGTTCATCTCCAACAACGGTAAGATCGCCGCGAAGATTACCAAGCTGTTCTCGCCCCGCTCGGCTCCCAGTCCCAAGAGCCAGCGCACCCTCCTTCGCCTCCTCAATAAGGCCCCGCCTCCGGACATTTCCTTCTCGGCCGATGCTATCCTCACCGCCGTCAGGAAAATGAAAGTCTCGAAAGCCTTAGGACCGGATGGCCTGGCTCCTATCCATTTGCGCCATATCGGCCCCAAGGTTGCTGCCTACCTGGCAGCCATTTTCAACCTTTCGCTGGCCCGTTCAATCATCCCCGATTACTAGCGCCAGTCCACAATCATTCCCCTGGTCAAAGCTGGCAAGGACTCCAGTCAAGCGACGTCCTATCGCCTAATCGCCCTCCTCAGTCCACTGGCGAAAATTCTGGAACGACTTTTCCTTCCAATTCTGACGTCTGCAGCGGATCTGTCCAACCACCAACATGGTTTCAGATCGGGTAGTGACACAACGGCTCTTTTCGAGCTCAGCGACCATTGGCTCAAGCCGGTCGATGTCGCGGCTTAACTCCGCCTCCCAAATGCACCCAGTTTGGAATCCGGCGGGAACCCCTGATCCAACATGGGCTACCGAACAACCAACCCAAATTCCCGCAAAATGACTTCTATTATGTTATCGAACATATTTCATGAGATAGTGCATCTACAGTATAACAATATCCAGTAAGATTGAGGACCACTTAAATGTGCCTTTTATTCAACGTAAATACACCAGGAAGGCGGGTTACCCAGGAAAGGATGGTTACCTGTTAGCTTAGCTGATGGCTGTCTGGCGCGTCCACAGGTGGTGGATAGTGGCGCAGCCTTCAGTGAAGGTTAGCCGCGAAATAATCAGGCTCCCGGGCCTGGCGAATAAGCAGTCGCGGACGCAGCAGCGGCAATGTTACCAGGGCTCGGTGGGCTCCGGCTTACGCGCACAGACTGCCTTATAAAATGCCGCAAATCCCAATGAAGACGCTGTGACCTGGCGAGCGCGAACCGCCATTAAAGAGGTTTGCTTGCCACCACCACCACCAATGCTTTGTAGTTAGGTTCTTGAGCCAAAGTGCTAGAGGAGACAACCTAGAACAAAGAATCCGAGCGGCCGTTGGGGACCCACCTGTATTCAAAATTCCCAAGAAACGTCATGCCATGTCTACTTACGCTAATCCGACCAATGCTACGGCGTCCGCGGGAATCTACGCTTCCATAACCCTTGTCCGGTGGTGCGGGTGAATAATACGCAAGCTGGACTACTCAATCAAAAACGAACTCTTGATATTGGATGCTGGAATGTGCGAACACTTCTGGAACCTGGCACCAACAGTCTGACAGCGTACAGTCTCCATGAATATCACTTGGATGTTTGCTGCTTGTTCGAAGTCCGACTACCCGATTCAGGCGCCCGGGAAATCAAAATTCCGGGAGTCGATTCTCACTTCACCCTGTATCACAGTGGTCCGCGTGACTCATCTGGTAGACATGGTGTGGCTACTGCCCTCTCGGAACAAGCCCACCGTGCACTACTGGTATGGGAACCAGTGAACAACCGAATGGCTTATGTTCGACTAAAAGGCCATTTCACAAACATTTAGGTCTTCTTTGTATATGCGCCTACATCAGCAGCTGAACAGCAAGACAATGAGAATTTCTACTCGCAGCTGCAGGAGCTACTTGAAAGACTCCCTCTTAATTGTTGCCGGGGACTGGAATGGCCGGACTGGGCCCAGTGACCCGACAAACAGCCACCTTCTTGGTCGTTTTGGGCTTGGCTCTCGAAAGTACAAGTGTGAGAGGATGCTGCAGTTTGCCGAACAGAACCAACTGTTTGTTACCAACACATGCTTTCAGCATCGTCACAAACATCTACTGACCTGGTATTCGAACGACGGCCGTACCGCCAGTCAGATCGATTACATTCTAGTTGGTTCACGGCTTCGCAGCTGGGTCCACGATAGCAGGTCGATGCGAGGTGCCGAAACTGGTAACGTCCACGGGTCTGACCATGTTCTTGTTCGCACGCGCCTGAAGGTTCACTTCTAATCTGCGCCCAAACTGCCACGTGCGAGACGCCTTGAGGTCGCAAAGCTCCGGCAAACCAACACTGCCGAGGCTCTAAGCACAGAAATCCGGTTTCGTCTGACGACCCAAGCTGACAACGAGGGCAGTAGCAAGTGGCCTTCACTGAAGACGTCCATCTAGGGGGCAGCTGAGAAAATTCTCGGATTCACTCAGCGTAAGAACTCTGCAGCTGTCGGCCGAGACGACTCGAGCCAGGTCCCGCAATGATGCCTCCTTCTGCCAACTTCGAAAGCTGACAGTAAAGTCGGCTAGAGATGACCGACAAAGTATTGGTTCGAAACGGTGAATTCTATGGAGAAGGCTTCAAATGTTGGTGGCACTCGAAAATTGTACCATATCATCCGCCAAATTAGTGGTAAGCCCCCAACACTCTGCGATTCTGTTCGCGACGTGAATGGAAGTTTTATTGCTGACGACACGGCCAAGGTCGAGCGCTGGCGCGGACACCTCGAGCACCTCCTCAACTTTGATGAACAACCCCTCACACCCTCCCTCTCCTCCTCAGCGGAGTTTCAACCCTCTCCTGCCTACGCAGTGTTGTGTGACCTGCCTTCCGAAGACGAAATAGCCGATGCAATGCAGAGGCTACGCAACAACAAGACGTGCGGAGAGGACGGTAAACCTGCGCAAATCTACAAGTCCTGTGTCGACACCCTGCCTAATTTCCATGGAATAGTGGTCCCTTTTAGTCGCCTTTGTTGTCCTCGAGACCAGGAGATCCCTGAGCATAAGCGCGTAATCGATGAACATAGTTGGAGTTTGCTCCTCCAAATAAAACCCGAAATTTTATTGAGGTCACGCACTCCCATGAATCATGCATCAACCAGCATATTAAATTAGATGCTAAAGAAACCTGAAAGAGAGTCGAAGCGATCGACAGAGACTGACGCAAGCTACTGCCGATAATTAGCCCTCGCACCCGATGAATATGGATGTTTGGGCAATTAAAATTGTTCTTTGCACACTTACTCACGTCTGACGACGACGACCCCTGGAATCAGTGCCGAAAGCATGGATACTAGCAGTTTCGATGGTGAGGGTCCGGCTTCCCGATAGTACGAAAGGCACATTACTTCACGGAGAGAGGATGGAGGCTATTTCGACATGGATGTACAGCTGAGACTGCGTAGACCCAACATCGAGTGCAAATCAACGAACATTTCCCTCCATTGAGGGCGGTACCCATCTCCGCCTCACCCAAATCGTCCCAATGACCCTAAGGACTCGTCTGCCGCTGTACGCAACAACGGTCTGCATGAAGTCATAGAAATTCCTCGCATAGGGTGTGAATTGCTGTTGACACACAGACCTGACGAGTATCCTTCAGAAGATAAGTGACAAACACTAGGCAGACTGGAGTGATCATTTTTGATATCTTAGCCCTTGATAGCCAGTCTTTGTCGAGCCCCATGGTGCGGAGGGGTAGCTGTGGTTCGAATCCACCTTGTTCGTGTTATTAAATGTTAGTAACCATTGCGACACTGCCTTCGATGTTTTTACGCAGCTCCGAAGCACATGCTGAGGAGCAGTTCCTATGACGAACCAGTGAAGGCATCTCCAGAATGAACTTCCGCCAGAGTACAATTCGGTGCCCCCATTCGATAGTCCTTGCCTAATCGACTAACCTGCTGGAAGAAACAGTTCGAAATACCGCAGACGTCACTAACAGCACTTCAATGGCGTCAGTGTGTTATGCCGAGCCGACCAAGAACCTGACGACTACTGCAGACCTGTAAACTTTCGTTAGACTTATGTGCAGGGATGGTGTCCATTACGTCACTGGGAGTTTCTTCTTGACTCGACAAATTTTGAAGCAGAGGAGGCAGTGCATCACGTGCTAAGGCATGCCGTGGCTGGGTATATCAGGGGGAAGCACCCACATGTTTTTCGGTCAACAGTAAGTCTACTGGTCAGATCATCGTTTACAGGGTTAGGTAAAATAAAATAACACGTCGACTCGTAGCATCTGTGAATAACGATCTTGAGAGCTGAGAATTTGGTATAAAATATGCTGTGATGGTCTTCGATCAAACAGCCCGAGATCTCGGATTTTGCTCACAGTAGCAATTCCCACCTGTCGCAACCCTAACTTCTATGCAATTTCGCGCGAAGTCACCCGCATTTGGGTTACTTTTGATTTTATTTCATCCGCGGGGATAAAGCAGTAGGTTCCAGCAATCCCCCTTCCCGAAAACTGGTCCTCTCTCATCATAAGCCTTGCCACCCTCAAGAACAGATGATCCAGGCTCGCCTGGCATGGGCGCAAGTGAATTTTCTGTGGAAAAACCAAACAAAACATGCCCTGTATCGCTCAAACTAATGAATATAGGGGGCAAAAAACAGTTTCAAAAGCAATTTAAGTAAGTCATTGGACGAAAGGACACGTACTTTTGTGAAGACTATCGATATGAACCCTTAAGGTGCCCACCAGTCCAAATCTTTTGCCGCAAATTTTACAGGCGTGCGGGCGAAGTTCTGAAATAAAAAAAATATTGCGCAGACCTGTGTATGCAAAGACGAAGTAGAATTTTGAGCAAGATCTATAAAAAATATGGGACTATGGTCTTTAGAATACATATCCTCCGGAGAGAAGTAGGTGATAGGTTTAAGGCAGCTGAAGATCGGAACTCAAAACTATATGGGTTGGGTGCATGGATGCATAAGCGTACTTGCTACCATGGGATATTCTAGACACATCCTACAAATCGCAGAGTACGAATAAGTAGTAATCAGCTAATTATTGTCCTGCATACGTGTTTGAAATGAGCAATGCGTAATTCGAAATGAACATCGCTGGCGTTTTCTTCTCCGAATAAAACCCGAAACTCCCATGAATCATGCATCAACCAGCATATTAAAATAGATTCCAAAGAAACATGGGAGACAGTCGAGGCGATCGACACAGACTGACGATAGTTGCGGCCGTTAATTAGAGCTCGCACCCGATGAATATTGTTTTTGGGCAATTTTAATTGTTCTTTACACATTTACTCAAGTATGACAACGACCTGTGGAACGAGTGCCGAAAGCAAAGGCATTCAGGCGCTAGCAGTTCCGATGATGGTCAGAGAACGCGATGGTACGAAAGGGCAGATTATTTCACGAAGAGAAGATCGTGGGTGTTTTGACGTGGATTTACGGCTGAGACCACGTAAACCCAATATCCAGTGCAAATCAAGGAACATTTCCCTCTATTTAACGCGGTACTAATTTTTGCCTCATCCAAGTCGTCCCAATGACCCTCAGGAATCTTCTGCTGCTGTACACAACAACGACCTGCATGAAGTCTTAGAAATTTCTCGCATAGGCTGTGAATTGCTGTTGACATACAAACCTGACGAGTATTCTTCAGAAGATAACTGAAAAACACTAGACAGACTGGAGTGGTCATTTCTGATTTATTAGTCAGTGACAGCTAGTGTTTGCCAACCTCCAGCTCGGGGGGGGGCAGTTGTGGTTCGAGCCCAGCTTATTTGGGTTAATAAACGTTTGTAACTATTGCGCCATTGCCTAGGGTGTTCTTTACGCAGCTACGAAGGACAACAGGAGGAGCACTTTATATAATGAAGACACCTTCAGCATAAACCTCCTCCAGATTACAATTCAGTGCTCCTTATCGGTAGTCCTTGTCTAATCGACAAACCTGCTGGAAGGGACAGTTGGCAATACTGTAGAGGCAACTAACAGTACGTTGGGCCGAGGCCACCCTATATACGCATTAATAACAGTTAGGGCACGATTTTTGTGGACAAAAGTGACCTAAAACTAACTAATTCTCTAAGCTGGTGTTAAGAAACAAAGCGTATTCTTGGATGACAGATTGTGCACCGATTTGTCATCTTCGACAAAGCGTATTCCCCTGAAATGTCAAAAACAAACACACTGTGCAAGCAAGGCAGCTAAGTAAGTATAACCTGGAGGACGAAATAGTCAGTTACGCATAGATTCAGTGTGTCAGTTACTACGAATAGACCTCAACAACTGCCTCTCCCGACAAACTTCTGGTAAGGATACCTCGTGGGCTCTACGAAAGGTCCTTACGTATTATAGCCACCTACTTACAAATGTTAAGTAGGCTGAATTTCTCCTCATTTCCTCTCGTCCTCGTCCCTTATTCCGAATGCCAGCGTCCTCAACACGCAGATTGCATCATTCAGGCGGCGTGGGACAGGAGGGTTGGTTAATCAGCCCTCCCTTTCAACCCTGAGAATAATATAAACACTGTACGCAATCCTGTCATTTCATTGCATTCAACTGATGATGAATAAAGAAAAACAATTGTTTGTCAAACGAACTTTTCAATCGGAACATATGAATTTTTGCAGAAAATAAAATGGTGTAAACAGGCGCCACGCGCGTAGTCAATGCCGTATTTCACTGGAAAATTCAGAACAGAAGAATTGTGAACCAATGAGAGCAAAGGGCGCGTACTTTTGTGGACAGCGTCAACATGTTGCTTCAGCAGGCCAGGTACAATAAATGCCTTGCCGCACACGTCGCAAGTATGTGGTCGCAAATCTAAAAAAAGGAAAACAACACCTTCAGTGGGGAAAATAGAGAACTGGGAGTAACTTCAGTGAGTTGCAGAGGCAAAATCTGATAAGCTGGCGTCAAATCATTGAATAGGATGGCTACATGGTATACGTCGAAAGGTAACAATAGTAACCGTATAAATGGGGCTCAAAGATCTCAAATCATTACGTCAGGTAGGAATAGGACCCAATACTTCCCATTATGATAGCTCCTCACGTCTACTCAACAAAACATTAAGTCGTCTACAAAAGATTAAACGCCGCCACGCTCATAATACAATCGGATATAGTTCCGACCCCAAAAACACCATAGGCCAGGCGATGTGGTTATTGTTGTTGCAGGATCAACTGTAAGGCAAGTGACTTTAGAACCACGATTTCCGGATTTTTTCAGAGACCGGACTGTGGCAAAGGATCTTCGGACGGTTAGGCCGATCGGCGCTCTCAGTCTGTAGTCGACACCAAGCTTCTCAACTCTGGCGGCCATCTCGGCTGCACATTCCATCAGGTGTCTGTTGGTGTCTTCCTTCCCACAGACTGCACACGTGGAATCATCAATCAGCTTGTGGTCGGGGGTCATTCGTCTGACTGCTTTCATCATTGCCACAAAGGATGTCGGTCTAATGTCCGGTTCATCCCTGGCTGCTGATGCTTAACGTCTGCTTGTTCGTTCCCGGGGATACCCACGTGGCTGGGAGGCCACGCGATTTCCACACTCCTTCCTCTCTCCAGGACATTAATCGCCTGTTGTACCAACGGTTTCTTTAAGTCCTCTCCTGTCTCTAGTAGCACCGTCTCCGTCGGACATGAGATTGGGAGGCTTGTGGTAATTTGAGCTGCCTTCAGGTTCAGGCGTTTAACCTGTCGAGTCGTGAACGGCAGATCCACGGCATCCATGCTGCTGATCCGCTCTCAATCATCGAGCGCATACAGGCACTGTATACTTTTTGAATGTCCTCCGGACGCCATCCCCAGGTTGTTCCACTTAAAGCCTTCATCAAATTAAGTCACTTCTTCGCCTTTTCAAGGACTAAATCAGTGTGTCCATTAAAGGTTAGTCCAGTGTTATCCGAATCTGTACGCAATTGGTGAGTGAAGCGAGTGAGCGGGCAACACTGCGGGGCACAGGTCCTACGGATATAGCCAGCACTCGTACTCGTACTCGGCTACTTGGACTCGTTGGGCGTTTTGGTGAGGACGACGGCACCTGCGGCATTGGATCTCATCCTTCTTCTTGGCGGATGCGGCCTGTCCTACTGTCATCTTTAAGCATTTCAGATGGTCCTAGGCTCCACAAATGTCGCACTGGGCGCTTCCTTTCTGCGCTGACTTCCTACCTGGATTAATTTCTACGTCTACTGAAAACTCCAGACGCTTTCTATGCCACCAGCAAGCTTCGAGATACCGCTGCTGGCGCTTCGACTCCCGACTCCTAAAAGTTTACGGTCCTATTTCGGCGAATTTCTTGCAGGTTGTTGAGGTTTGATCCTGTAAGTTCCATTCGTAGACGTCGTCTTCGAAATCGGTATCCAGTGGAACCAGTACCGCATGGAGGTTGGAACATGACCGGGTGGTGGATATGATCATGGTCACAGCTCTGGCATAACATTACCGGACCAACTAAGTTTGGTGAGGCACGCCGGCTCCATCCGAATAAAACCTGACCGGACAGTACTCTATCTCCCGAACCACGTGACAGGCCAAACTCTATCGTTGTGCGTCTCTAGACGGGATTTAGACTTAAAAGCGTTAAGTCTTAATCCATCAGATGGTAACATTGCACCATTGGCTGGTCGACCTTGCAAATGTTTTACCAAAGTTACCATTCAATTGCAAAATGGGCATTTTCGCAGAAAAGAAAATAAAACACCACGACTTTTCATTGAAAAATACTAAAGAAAAAATCTCAACCAGTGAGGGAAACTAGGGCGTACTTTTGTGGACATGGTCGACATGCTGCTTCAACACACCGCATCGAGTAAATGACTTGCCACACACATCACACGTATATGGTCGCAAATCTAAAAGGGAAGCAAGACCTTCGGTGAGCAAAGAGAACCAAAAGTAGTGAATCACGCTTTAAGGCATGCTGTGGCTGGGTATATCAGGGTGTACTGGCCAGGTCATCATTTGCAAGGTTGCGTTAAAAATAAAATAACACTTCGACTCATGATATTTTGTGAGCAACGACCTTGAGGGCTGATAATTTGGTATAAAATATGCTGCGATGGTATTTGATCAAACAGCCCAAGGTCTCGGATTTCGTTCACAGAAGCAACATTAATGCTCGCCGTAACCTTAACTGCCGTGACACTTGGCGTGAAGCCAACCGCATTTCCAGCAACTTTTGATCTTATTTCACCCGCGAGCATAGATCAGTAAGTTCTAGAATTCTCCCTTCCCCAAAACTGGTTCTGCATCCTCACGATCATTGCTACTTTCCAGATCAGGAGATCCAGCTTTACCTGGCATAAGCGCAAGTGAATCTTCTGCAGGACAACCAAGCAAAACATGCCCTGTAGACCTTAAAGTAATGAATATAAGAGTTAAAAATTGAGTTCTATAAAATAAGGTAAGTCACTGGACGAACAGAGACGTACGTTTGTGAAGACTGTCGATATGAACCCTCAAGCTGCCCCCCCGTGTAAATCTTTTGCCACAAATTTCACAGGCATGCGGTCGAAGGTCTGAAATAAAAAAATGAAATATATGTGAAAGTTTTGAAGTCCAGATATTTTATCTTTTCCATCATCCCCCAAAGAAGATGAAGAAGAAGGTTCAAGGACATGAACCGAGTTATATTAGGACTGACGTTTCGAAAAATTACTTGTTTCCATCGTGAAATTAACCTAGTGGCTGTTATTATATCCGACTTCGTCTGGCAAACTTAACAGAGCCATAGACGTTCATCCTGCCTACCAAGCGGTAAGCAAACGGCTCGAGTCAATTCGAACAAGGCTAAAAGGACGGAGAAGCAGACACAAGCGTGGAGTACAACTCAGATCAGAGTAAAATAGGAGATGGGTCAGCCAGGGACCAAGTGACCAGCGTGGAACGCTACCTCGCAGCGACCGCGCATACGAGGTTGACATGAACTGATACGGACAGCAACAAATTGTTAGTCCGTCAGTGGACGAGTGATAGGCCAGTAAGCGCAACGGCTTGCAAACAATTACGACAGCTGCAAAGGGGACATAGATTACACGAGGCTCCCAGCGGTCAATCTCACGGACAAATAGTAGCAAACAAGCAGGTAAAAGTTCATGCATCGAGCACAAATATAATAACAGGTATACAGAGAGGCTGAAACAGTCCCGGCAAAGAGGAACAACCACCATGTTACTCTGACGATGGAAACAAACGAGTGTTAGAAACGTCAGTCCCCATATAAATCGGTCCATGTCCCTGAACCATCTTCTTCATCTTTCGGGGATGATGAAAACGATACAATGAAATATATCTTGCGCAAATACGGAGTAGAACGTGGAGCAAGACCTTTAAAAATAAAGGAATATGGCCTTCAGAGTACATATCTTCCGGAAAGAAGTAGGTAACAAGTTTCAGGCAGCTGAAATGCACAACATAAAAATATGGGTGGGGCAGCTGAATTTCTCTGTCATTCTTCTTAAGCGCAAATACATACGCGCATAAGCTCAATTGTTCCGGACATATCTTGCAAATCGCAGGGTACGAAGGAACAGTATTCAGCTAACCGTCATACCTATTTGCCCAAGCAGTTGGAGTGACGTGCCAGCACCTCGCAGATTACTCGGAATGTCTTTCGATAAAAGGGATGTCATAGGCTACAAGTAAACGCTTACAGTCCTCTAAGGCTTCTGTTTGAAAGCTTTTGAAGCGGCACACATTACAATAGCAGTTGTGAGACAGTGAAGAAAAACTCTTAACCAATGAGGAAAAAGCGCGTACTTTTGTGTACAGAGTCGACATGATGCTTCAGACTGCTGCCTTGAGTAAATGCCATGCCGCACACGTCGCACGTATATACTCGCAAATCTAAAAGGGAATCAAGAATTTTACTAAAGAGAGAACGGGGAGTATCTTAGCCCATTTGAAGGTAGAAAATCTAATAAGCTGATGTCAAATCACTGACACGGCTGACTTTCACGCCAACGCAGCCACCATTGCTGCGGCGGCCTACACAAATTTATCTTTTTTTCGAACTACCAACGTTGATAGCACGAGCAGAGGAGTAGCAAAGCCAGGGAAGTTCGGAAACATAGATACTGTGCAAGTAAGAAGGTCAAGGATGAAAGTAATAGAAAGAATGAAATAGTCAGTTATGTACAGATGTTAAGCATCAGTTATAATACACAAACCTCAACAACAGTTTACCCTGACTACCTCTTTCTTTTCACTCGCAGTCCCCCCAACGTCGCCGAAACGCCGACTCTGTCATGGAGGGGGCGTGGGAACATACAAATGGCTCACCATCCCATTTTTCTACCACCGCCGAGATTCATTAAGCCAATTTTACATAACCAACTATTTTATTCTCCATATCAGTGTATAAACCTGAGGATGAATGTGTGCTAAACTTACTTTTCAAATGTAACATGGAGATTTTTGCAGAAGAAAACAAAGCAGCCTAAAGAGACGTCACGCAGGAAGCCAAAGTGACATTTCACAAGGAAACACTTGAGAAAAACTGTTCACGAGTGAGAGAGAAGTGGGCGCCTACTTTTGTGGATATAGTCGACATGCCGCTTCAGCGCACTGCCTCGAGTAAATGTCCTGTTGCAAACGTTGCACGTATATGTTCGCAAACATAAAGGGAACATAGGTCTTGAGTGAAGAAAGAGAGAACTAGGAGTAATTTGACCAGGTTGCTGTAGGATGTCAAATCCTTAATTAAAATGGTTACATGGCTGACGCCCACTCTACAAATACCTCCACAGCAAAGGACGGAACAAACGCCTCAGCAACAAGACCATAGAAGCGGCAAAGCCAACGAGTGTGATGCAAGCTCAAGAGGAATAAGTTCACCTTAAAGGAAAACGGTAGCCTTCCACCACCACTGGAAATGAGCAAACGATGAGCAGCCAGCAAGGCCTGAAATCAAACGATTTTAAAGATGTGTAATGGGAACTTGGGAATAATAAGATTCAAAAGGAATTACATTTAGCTTATATTCGGTCTCTGAGGTCTAAAGACAATTTGACCAAAATGTACCCATATGTACGCTAAGCAAAAGACATGCATAACCACAGATTACACCACGAATGAAGTTTCTTTGGAGAGTGCGTCGTAGGATCAGTTTTTAGAACTGTGTAAACTGACAATGAGAAGCACAATCAAATGCGTCTATATAGCGGTTTCGAATAAGCCAGCAACTGCACAGCAGACGACGAAAATAATGCACATGTTTATCCGCCTTCAATTAAAAATACGTAAAATATGCTGGGTTGGGTATTTGTACACCGCGGTGTACAAATACCCAACTCCGTTTGAATATTATCTGAATTATATTTTAGTTTACAAAGTTCTAAGGAAACAGAATACATACTATGAGGAACTACTCACTCAGACGATGTCGACCTTCCAAATCACCGGTGTGTTTATCGACAGAAGGGTCTTCGCTCTCATGCTTTGGGTTTAGAATTTCTGTGAAAGGGTTATACCTTAAGAGGAAGATATACCCGTGGTGTTTGGTGCTGTACTTAATACTGGAGTCAGCATGTGATTGCACGAAGATACCCTGCTTGTCGTATTAGAGTTGTCTGCTGACACACTTGAAACAGTCGACGGTGAAAGGTTTGGATTCTTGATTTCATTCCGTAAATTTGACGAAGTCGGAGACGGTGGTGGTCGCCATTCATCACCGCTACCTGAAAAATCACCTTCATTGGAGCCGTTTTCTTCAGGAGGAAGGAGACGACTACGATGACGCTGCAGATAAAACCACGCCTGATTAGGGTCAAGTAAACCTTACAAGTCGATTTTCCCAGACAGACTCGCTGGCCTAAAACTACGATATACACCCACCACGCAATGAAAAGTTTACCTGAGAGCGCACCGATGTAGACGGTCCTTTGCTTGTTACTTCTTCCTACAAAAGGAAAAATATGCAATAAATAAATTGCATATGTATCCAAAAGTGTCCTGCACAGCCTTCAAAACGAAGAGGACAGCGACATTATTACAACATAAACAGGCTTGCCTGTTTGATTCCTACAAGCAGTAGGGAAGAAGCTGTTTGTGACATCGCGCTCCAACAACAACATAAAGCAGGTGTAGCGGGCCGGGAATGTCGAGGTTAGCACACACCTAAAGGAGAGATTCAAACATATGATTCTCCGGGAGTAACGCCGAACGGGGTTGTCAATAACAACGACACGCAATCAGAGAATAAGTAGATAGAAGAATAACGCGATAGTAAGAAATAAGGTCTGCTGATATAAAAAAGGAATGACAAACAATAAAGAGCGGGAAGGGTACGATACGGGGGATTACCAAGGCTCTGTACAAATGACCCATCTGGAATGGAGGGTGTTTTCGAATGTTTGATCAGTTACCGGTGGGGAAGGCAGTGCTGTAGGCGACTGCAGGGGCGGGACGGGAGTGCTGACATTGAGTGTGGGACTGTGATACGAATGACGACGATGACGGCGGGAAGGGGGGTCAGCGGCTGTGAGGGAAAAGGGCACCAGCTTCTTCACTGACACTCACTCAGCATATTCATCCTGGGTCCGCTCCAAAAGTGACCTTGGTGCGTTCAAACACCAATGGTTCGGGTTGGCTCGTTACACAGGTGTAACGAACCACCCGGACCCTCGTTTGTTTTAATTGGTTTCCGTGGTGGTCTGAAAGGATTTTTTGGTTTTTTTAGGAAGACACGGCTCGCGGTTGAGTTTCGTCGACGGACTTTTTTCTTTTGTACCCCTTCTTCACATTCTCATCCCAACGTTAAGTCTAACGTTTCTTTACAACACTTTTCATCTATATTTTTCTACTCGGTTATCCATACAATAAACTTTACTTCATTCTCCATATTCTCGTATTTTCTCATGGATGCTTTCGGAGATAATCATAATTCTCCTTTTGATGAGATGGATAATCTCTTAGGGAGTATCTTCTGTGAAAGACCAAAACCTGTACAACCTCCACTGATTCCAGTTTCGGCTCCTAACAACCCGTTTGGCTGGCCCCGCTCGGACGTTACATTTATTGTATGGATAACCGAGTAGAAAAATATCGATGAAAAGTGTAGTAAAGAAACGTTAGACTTAACGTTGGGATGAGAATGTGAAGAAGGGGTACAAAAGAAAAAAGTCTGTCGACGAAACTCAACCACGAGCCGTGTCTTCTTAAAAAACCAAAAAATCCTTTCAGACCACCGCGGAAACCAATTTAAACAAACGAGGGTCCAGGTGGTTCGTTGCACAGGTGCACTTTGTAATTGGCTTAGTGTAAAGAACAACCGATACACCATGATATGGGAGGGGATAAAGCCACGGAAACCAAAAAATATAGCGGACAAACACTGAATACACGAAAAGTACGAAGGCAACAGTAAAAAACAGCTAAAGGCCAAAAAGTTAAAAAAGATGGCTTGACATGGAAAAGTATTGATATTTTTTCGTGAAAGTGGTTTGACAACGCCCAATTTCACTGCACACTTTTGAGTAAGTTGTCACCATAAGAGCCGTTATGTGTACATAACTAAGTAACAATTCCCACATAAAATATGATTGTTTATTATTTATTGTTAACTGCATTGACATCAAATAAGCTGGATGACTGAAAATATGATCCGTAGCTTTTTCAAACCTGCCATTTCTTCAGTTGTCCGTATAGAGCCTAAGTCTACAACACGTATAAAATAATATTAGAAAACACGCAACGTAAACTTCCTACTGTAAGGCTAACTTAAATTAACTAAAAAACCGCGCTTTGCAAGTTTAAAAAAGGAAAAACTGCTCAAAAATAGCAATAAAAGGTGAACCATATGCCTTTCTATATCCCCAACGATCCTTGATAGCATTAGCCAGGAAATTAGTTTGCCGAATAATGGATTGATAACCTTGGGGATCCTCGTTCGTCAATCCAAAGTCAAAAGAGTCGCAAGGAAACTCGTGTTTAACTCACCGGTAATTGATCCTGAGCCCAGAGATGACCACCAGGGAATGGTGTCGTTGACGGGCGAAGATAACAGAGACTAGTGGGATGGGTTGCTGCAGGAAATTCTCAAAACACGCCACATGCAGTGGTAAGCGAAAGCGTTTCTATCTCGGTTCAGTGCGGCAAACCTTAATGTGTGGAAGATTTTAAACGAAAAACATACAAGATACAGGGATAGGAGAAGGTCCTACATAACTGCTATACCAGAGCGTTTGTAAGTTGCAAACGCTCATCAAAAAAGATGTACAAACAGGTTAAACAACATAGTTTCACAGGTTGGTAGCGAAAATAACATGTCTACCAGAGCTAGTGGAAGTGAGGGGGTGATGATGTGGAGGAAGTTTTAGGTGGCGAGGGCGGTGGTGACGGCTGACTGGAAGTGGCAGGTGGCGTGAAAGTTAAAATTGCGATGGAAGCAGACGAGGCAGCGAATGGCAATGAGCATTCAACCTAGGTCAGCTTCAGTCTATCGTGTGAGACCGTATCAGTAAGATCAGCCTCTCCCCTCTTTGGTCTTATTAATGCTTCTGACCGCGGTAAGATTGAAAATTTACGGAGGGTATTTACTCGCAAAATATTTTCTCTTCCTCGATCCACCACTTCTTATACGGAGGGATGTCAGTTAGCGATCATGACATTTCTTTGGGTCAGAAGACTGGAAACAAACCTCTGTTTCCTCTTTCGCGTTAACTCTACCCTTAACTTTCCTCGAATCAACGCTCTCATTCCCGCGGCTAGATCTTATGACACTCGTGATTCCTCCAGGGTAATTGCACCCCCCTTTAGCTCCACTTCAAACCATTCTCACTTCTTTGCCTCCAAATATGCCTTCCTCTGGAATAATATTCCCCTCGAAATTAGGCTGTCATCCAACTTAGCAGTTTTTAAAGTCAAATTACGTAAACGCTTAACTTCGGAAGATATAAAGCCCCTGTTACCCTTCTCCTTCCCAAACGCACAATTTTTGGACTTTAAAAAGGGTCCCCTGGTATCTAAGGTGGTTATGTCAATGTAAAAAATTTTCCATGTATGTCTATTTCTTCCTCTTTTGAGTGACATTTACAACGATGTTTCGTCCACTTCTCTGTCCAGTCATCATTTCCGTTTTCTATATTCTCCGTTTTACAACCCTGACGATAGGCTTCATGGTCTTAAGCCATGCTCATGGCGGTTCTGCTATTTGCGCCATGTCATCGCTGGACTCTGCAGTCCACAAGGTTGATCTCCAGCGTTTCATTGATGATCAGGTGACCTCTGTCGTTCACTCTCTTGTCGACCCTGTTGTCCGCGATGGCCTCCTCCGGTCTCACCTTCCTGATGGTTGACCATGAAACCAGTCGGGCGGTGTTACAGTGGTGAACGACAGCCTCTACTGCTATATGATTTCTCCAATTACAAGAAGCGTTTCAAACCCCCATACGTTCTCATGAACAGTTCTGTCTCATTTGCACTACAATCAATCCTCTCAACCAACCTTTCTTAATATTGTTGAAGCAGTTTTGGCAAGCATGTTTATAGAGGCCAAAAACTCCCGTCGAATTATAATTAAATCTACTTGCAAATGCTCAGTAGCTTAACTTTCAATATTTTCGTTACATTTCACCTATAGGAGGACTAATTTTCATTTTATTATTCATTCTGCTTGCGTAAGATCAAATATTCCTCGACCGCATTTCGTATTCTATGCAAAAGAAACTAATGTTGGATGAATTTAATTCTCTTAGTTTACATAAACAAGCATAATCCGATTTCATTGAAAATTTTTGTGATCAATTCCGCCACAGTTACACATTAATTTGCGTTCCCTAGTCAAGAAGTAAATGTTTAATGACTTAATACTTTAAGCAGTTGGGCGAGGGAATAGATATAGCGTTGGCCTCACTAATCATTCTCACCGCAGTTTTTTCTCCTACGTTCACTGAACTCCGCCCCAGCTTTAATGGTAGGAGTTTTTTTAATGCTTCCTCCTTAATTCACCATGCGTTTCAGAGGGTGATTACTACTATTTAAAAACGATGATATGTTGGTGAAAATGAAACAATCTACGAACACTACTAAACGCTCCCGCTGCCTATCTGGTTGTTTCACGGAGAGTAGCATTTATCAACTTCGTATTTATTTTTCCACAGCACTAAGTTTGCAATGACGAGGCCCTCCGGGGCTAAAATATAAAACTTATGTATTTATTTATTTTAGAGTGTGAGCTAGTGGTGAAGTCGGTAGAGCGTCCGACATTTAAAATGAGGTCCGGGATTCAAATCGAGCCATGAACGAACATTTTGTCAGCTAGAAGAAATGGATCGTACACGTTAGCGTTACCCATGCTATTGAAAACTATTGTTGGATTGGGAACAAACCATGGGCTAGGCTGAATGGGCTGTGAGCGGTTGAAGATCTCGACCTCGCTTTATGACAAGATGCCGATGCAGAAAGTCTCCATATCGCGGTCACATCAGATGAAACAGTAAAAACTCAATTAAAGGCGAGAGAGGTTTAAAATGACTGAGGTCAACCACGTCATAAATCCAAACTGCAGATCACCAAATACGCAGAGGCACGTCGGAAAGGCGCCAAATACGAAGGGAGAATCACCCAATACACAAGCACACGTCGGAAAGTTAGAAAAATACGCAGGGACAGCAATGCAGGGACAGCAGGCCACATCAGAAGATTAGTTGAGAGTTCATCTCACGATTAGGGTCAACAGTATTTGGTGTAAAGGCTACGGTAGGTTAATCCTTAAACCTACCATCTACCAGGTCCAGTTCCTTAGGAGATGTGAGAAGTCTTGGGAAGGCCAGAGTAGAAGCGATAGTTTATTGTGTACACAAAGGAACGGAGAATAGATGTAGAGAAGTTGGACTTCGGAGCACACGTCAATCCGCTGGAGCGCCGTAGTCCTAAGTGACGTATAGTGGCCAAGAGTGGAGAAAAAGGCACTTGTTTGAGTGGTGTTTGGACAGCCGCGAGAACCTTAACACACCTGTGTGTGTCCGAGTGGAAGTAGGTCAAGCCTCTGCAGGTCAGCGCGACTGTAGTCGCTGACTGAGGTTTTAGATAACCTTGAGACAGCTGACGTTGAACAATGACGCTGGACAAAACCATGGAGGGCGTTGGCCGGCAGCGTTCACTACAGTATAAACGGGCGTCAGGCCGAACGTAATATTAAGTGGGTTGACCGCTGGACGGGACAAAGCGTCAGCAACAACATTATTACTGTCGCGGGCTTAACGTATATCTGAGGTTAATTGCGAAATATAATCAAGATGACGCACTTCTCGCGGCGAGTACCAAGCCGGCTTAACTTTGAGGGTGCATTTCAGAGGTTTGGGATCCGCGTGGCCCTGAAAATATCTCTCCTCGAGCAGCTGGCGGAAATGTCGGATAGCCAGGTAAATGGCGAGAAGTTCGCGCGAGAAGGTGCTATAGCCAGTCTGCGCCGGCTGTAGCTTTTGAGAGAAAATGGCTAGCAGCTGCAACTGATGGTTGACTTGTTGCTGCAGAACTATGCCGACGGCTATGTTGAAGGCATCTGTGGTAAGAATTAGCTGGGTATCAGCATTGGTGCTCAGATGATGAAGCAGGGTGCCATCCGCGAGGGCTTTCTTGACTGCCTCAAATGCTTCAAGAGCGCTGAGTGAAAGCTGAAGCGACCTGGTCTTTGACTTCTAAAGATCCGTCAAAGGTGCCAAGGTGGCGGCGCAACTTGGTATGAAACGCCAATAGCAGTTTATCAGGCCGATAAAACGACGGAGCTATGTTACCGACCGCGGGGCTGGGAAAATAAACACACTCTTCACCGTCTCTGAAAGGGGTGTGATTTCGTGTTGGTCAAAATGATGGCCAAAACAATTGAGAGAAGGAACGCCAAAGAAGCACTTATCGATGTTCAGCTGTAGACCATTCTGCTATAACAGATAGAAAACTTGACATAAATGCTCAACGTGTACCTCAGCTGACGAGCTGGCTACAAGGATGTCATCAATGTACACGAGCGTGATGGAGAGACCCAGGAAGATGTCATCGATGAAACGCTGAAACATTTGGGCCACATTCTGCAAACGATAAGGCATGCAGCAAATTCGAATAGGCCAAAAGGTATCGTGACAGCGGTTTTAGGAATATCCTCCTCCGCGACCGGTTTTGATGGAAAGCTCAAACGAGGTCAATATTCCAAAAAAAAACTTTACCAGCCAACGTGTGGAAGAAATCATGAATACGGTTTATCGGGTACCGGTCCGGGACTGCTGCTCGATTAAGAGCACGATAATCACCACAAGGCTGCCAATCATCGGATTACTTTTTGGGAACCATGTGCACTGGTGAAGCCCATGGACTGGACGACGGACGAAAATCCCCAAATTAAACATATGCTCGAACTCATTCTTCGAGATCTGAAGCTTCTCGAGGTGAAGCCGACGTGAGCGAGCATGCACGGGTCTGCCGGTGGTATCGATGTGATGTCGAACAATGTGTTGAACCTGCTCCGTGAACTGACAAGGCTTAGAGAGGGATGGATTATCCCTCAAGATGTCAGAAAATGGCGGACTTGTCACGGCCAAGTGTATACCAGCGGAAGGCTTACACAAAACCACCCCGACAGCGAACAGCTTGGTGGATTGATCAATGAGCTTCTGGGGTCTGATGTCGACTGTAGGGCCAGAATGCTACAGGAAGTCTGCTCCAGTGATAGGCAACTGGACGGTAGCCTGGATGAAAACCCACTGGAAGCAGCGCCGAAGTCCAAGGTCTATAGTAATCAACCGCTGACCGTAAATGATAATTGTAGTGCTGGTGGCAGCCTGCAGTGCTAACTGCGAAGGCTGGAGACGGTGACATCAAGGAGTTGGTACAACGCTTACCTCGGCACCAGTATCGATCAGGAAACGGTACCCTGTAGGTTTGTTGGAAAAGTAAAAAAGGCGACTTGGTCGCGACTGGCCGGCAGCAGTCGTCGCCACTCCTGGCTGGCTGCATCGTTTCTCGAATGGGAATGTTGGGCAGAGCTGCAGGGTGAGACTCATTTCATGGCATACGGTGTACGGTGGTACCAACAGATTTTTTCGTCTGCGCGCTCGTTTGATTTAGGGTGATTGTGGGTTGCAGGGCCACGACTAGATGGTAAACGATTGGGGGTGAAACACATTGTGCTCATTTGGGAGAACAATAGATTGACTGCATATTTAAGATCCTTTAGGTCATCATTGCGTGTGGCAGAAACATCACGAATTGGTTTGGCGGGCGAAATCGACCACGGGGATGACCATCCACGAGACTTGGGCGCCGGTTATGAAACACGGCGATCAGGTTTACGATCGGATCGGGACATGGAGACCTGAGAGACAGCATAGCTAGTCTGCGCAGTTGATTGATGGTGGACTAAATACGAGCCGGGATAGCCTTGCTGGATTCCAACGACATGCTCAGCAAAATTATCGAGCGGTACACCGTCATCCAGCAGTGCCAGGGCCTGCTGCATCGAATGTGGCAGTTAATCCATCCAGATGCGGCGGAATATAGTGTCACCCAGCTCACCCAGCTCATATAAGCAGTGGTGTTTTTCAAGGCACTATCCTAGGCCCCCTCTTATTTCTCATTAACATTCATGAGTTATCTTCTATATCAACTTCTGCTGAAACTTTTGTAAATGCACACGACTTAAAACTTGCATATGCATATAATAAGCATTCAATAATTAATGTGTATAAAACGATAGAGTGAGATCTTACAAAACTGAATGCCTGGAGTTCTAAATGGTTAATGTCATTTTCACCAACAAAATATCATCTCTTGATTTTGGACCATTAAAACTTCCTCCCATAATTTTAAAAGTCCAAGAAATTAAAGAGACAACATCCATAAAATATTTAGGTCTAAGCAATACAAACACTCTGGACTTATACCCGAACGGTAAACAAATAGCACCAAAAGCTAATAGATTATGTGGTTTAATTAGTAAAAATTTTGCATAGATCACACTTAAATTAATGAATAAATTTTATATTTAAAGCCCGGAGGGCCTCGTCATTGCAAACTTAGTGCTGTGGAAATATAAATACAAAGTTGATAAATGCTGCTCTCCATGAACCAACCACATAGACAGCGGGAGCGTTTATTAGTGTTGGTAGATTAATCCAGATTCACCAACATGTCTTCGTTTTAAAATAGTAGTCAACGCATGATGAACTAATGAGGAAGCAGTGAAAAAAACTCCTACTATTGAAGCTGGAGCGGAGTTCAGTGAAACCCCGCTTAAAAAAACAAAACGTAGGAAAAAAAACTGCTTCAACAAAATAAAGGGGGTTGGTTGAGAGGATTGATTGTAGTACAAATGAGACAGGACTGTTCATGAGAACGTATGAGAGTTGAAAACGCTTCTTGTAATTGGAGAAATCACATAACAGCAGAGGCTGTAGTTCACAACTGTAACATCGCCCGACTGGCTTCATGGTCAACCATCAGGGAGAAGAGACCGGAGAAGGCCATCGCGGACAACGGGGTCGACAAGAGAGTGAATGGCAGAGGTCACCTGATCTTCAACGAAACGCCGGAGATGTGACCTTGTAGACTGCGGAGTCCAGCGACAGAAACGACAATGATGACTGAACAGAGAAGTGGAGGAAAAATCGTTGCAAATATCACTCTAAAAAGGAAGAAATAGACATATATGGAACATTTTTTACAAAAAAATAACCACCGCAGATACCAGGGGACCCTTTTCAAATTCCAAAACTTGTGTGTTTGGAAGGAGACGGATAAAAAGGACTTTATATCTTCCGAAGTTAAGTGTTTGCGTAATTTGACTTTGAAAACTGCTAAGTTAGACTACAGCTTATTTCGATGGGAATATTTTTCCAGAGGAAGGCATATTTGGAGGCAAAGAAGTGAGAATGGTTCGAAGTGGAGCTAAAGGGGGGGTGCAATTATCCTGGACGTATTACGAGTGGCATAAGATCTATCTGCGGGAATGAGAGCGTTGATTCGAGGAAGGTTAGGGGTAGAGTTAACGCGAAAGAGGAAACAGAGGCCCGCTTCGATTATTCTGACCCAAACAAATGATAAATAAATAAATAAAATTTATTCATTCATTTATTTATTATTATTCAAATGTCATGTTCGCTATCCTGACATCTCTACGTTTCAGAAATAGTGGATCGAGGAAGAGCGAATATTTTGCGAGCAAATACCTTCTGGACATTTACAATCTAACCGCATTCGGAAGCATTAATTAGACCAAAGAAGGGACAGCAGTATTCTAGGATGGTTAGAACATACTTGCGATAAAGTTTTAACTTTGTTTTCCAGCAGGAAGAAATTGTGTGATATAAAACCACGTATCTGTGCAGCCTTCGCAGATATTCGAT
Organism: Ligula intestinalis; assembly: GCA_036362985.1. Classification (NCBI taxonomy): domain Eukaryota; kingdom Metazoa; phylum Platyhelminthes; class Cestoda; order Diphyllobothriidea; family Diphyllobothriidae; genus Ligula; species Ligula intestinalis. The sequence goes on from JAYGXS010000009.1 coordinate 496,495, forward strand.
CCACATGAGGTGACAATGCTTGTTTATTTGTGTAGCTTAGACCTCAGTCTTGTATTGTGGATCGTTCTAAAAGTGGAGTATTTTGAAAGACTAGGGGACTAGGAAGCTTGGCGGGACCGACACACATGAAACTACACTTGGATGGAGAGAATTCCATCTGCCAGGTAGCACTCCAATGTAAGAGTGTAAGTAGGTCCGCATTTATTTTATCAACGCATATACTTGCGCTGTCCTTAGAAAATGAGTAGATGCATTTGAGGTCGTCTGCATAAATGAGATTGTGTGAATGTTTTAGAACAGTCCAAATTTCGTTTATGCATAGAATGAAGAGTTTAGGACCCAAGACATTGCCTTGAAAAACGCCAAACATGATGAGCTGAGAAGTGGAGTAACTATTACCTACTAGGACCTTCTGGCTGCGGTTAGACAAGTAGGAACCGATGAAGTCGAGGAGAGGGGGACGGATGCCAAGAGCTTCCAATTTTACCAGAAGCCGTCTGTGCGGTTCCTTGTCGATGGCTTTGCTCAGGTCAAAGTAGCTAACAACCACGGATTGCCGTTCGTTACGGAGGGAAGTGACGTGGTTAAGAAAAGCTAAGTGACATGCCTCGCATGATCTTCTGGGTAGAAAACCATGCTGCGAGTCGCTTAAAAGCTTATTTTTTAGGCAAAAATCGAGAATTTGATTAAAAATTATCTTCTCAAGAAGTTTAACCAGGGCCGGGGTTTCATGAACACCGCGGTAGTTATTTATGTCCGAACGAGATCCTGATTTAAATAGTGAAAGAATAATGGATGTCTACGAAGTGTCAGGAAAGTAACCATTTAAGAGATGGACTGAAAATATATGGCTAAGTAATTTGGGAAAGGTCGACACTCTTTTGATAGCTAAGTTGGAAATACCATCAGTTCCCGAAGAGTGCGAGTTTTTTTAGACAAATTATATGCTTACGAAATAATTATATGGAGAAATCAATGTTTCCGAGAGTATTGTCTAAGTATGATTGAAACGACGGGACCGGTTCGGATTCTGTCGTAAAATGCTTCGCAGGGCGAAGGTGCCGTGGAAGTGGACGGACCAGGTGATGGTGTCGTGCATTCAACGTAGGCCGGCTTCAGTCTGTCGATGGAGACCATATCAGTAGCATCAGCCTTTTGAACGACGAAATATTTGTCCTTCTGTTCAAGCACTTTGAAGGTACCATCGTATGGTGGGCAAAGGGGCCTGCGAACTGCGTCGTGCCGGACAAACACGAAGGGGTTGTGTGAGAGTCGTCGTGCACGAAAACGCGTTGAGGTGTCGCGTGTGTGGTGGTTGGGCACAGTGCTGCCATGCGTTGCTGCAGCTGTTGCACGAAGTTGTTCGTGGCGTCAGGGGTGACGGAGTAAGACTGCACGAGCTCACAAGGTAAACGGAGGAATGTGCCGTAAACGACATCGACAGCAGTGCATTTAATGTCTTCCTTAACAGCTGAGCGAATGCCGAGGAGGACAAATGGCAGGTTGTCGCTCCAGTTGTGCGGAGCAGGTTGAGACATCAGCGTGGACTTCAACTGACGGTGAAGGCGTTCTACGAGGCCGTTTGATGCTGGGTGATAGGCAGTGGTGGTGATATGCGAGCACCCGAGCAGTTTGGTGAACTCACGGAAGAGTGCAGATGTAAACTGACTTCTGCGGTCAGTGGTGAGGGAAGCTGGAACACCAAAGTTGGCTATCCAGTGCATAAGGAAAACCATGGCAATATTCTATGCTGAGGTATTCGAGATGGGAACGGCGATAAACCATCGTGTGAAACAATCAACAGTGGTCAGAACGTGCGTGAAACCGCGAGATGGAGGTAACCTATTTCTGCTCTACTACTATGTTCATACTACTATCTTCCTAAGCAGATTTTTTTCTTTTGCACACTTTTTGAGCATTGAGGCCCCACTGAACACTGTCTCCATTTTCACTGTAAGAGTTTTTTTAACTGCCATAAGTTTTCGTTTTTAGTTCAAAATTACCTGCAAAACATTGCTAAATGTTGCCCAAAAAGGACAATTTCTGCTGACATTATTACGACTTTCTACGTCTACTTGCACATATTGTCAAATTATTTTTTTGAATTTTCATTTTTTCAAAATTAACTTCGTATAGATAGTGCCGTATCGGCGCTGAAAAATATAAATTCCAAATTCCAACGGTCCGACTAAATCGATGTTGACGTCTTGAAAACGGGCGTTTGGAACCGCGAACGTGCTGGGAGGTAAAACGGTGTGTCGTTGGACCTTATTCTTTTGACAGGCTAAGAACTGCCTGGTCCAGGTAGCAATGTCGGTGTTCATCTTTGGCCAGACGAAACGGGCTGCGATGAGTTTGCGGCCGGCACGAACACCGGGGTGGGATAGTGAGTGGAAGTGGTCAAAAACAACCTTCCGGTAGGATTGCGGTACTGCAAGATGACGGGTACTTGTAGGTAAATCACACACGATAGAGCCTGGTGCCGCGGGAAGGGGAGCCTCATGCAGCTGAATCACAGGAGATGCAAGCATTTAAATGATGGAGTCATTAATCGCCTGCGTAAATTGGACACTTAAGAGCACGAGTGGTTTATGCAAATGCTTATACCGAAAAAAACAAAGTGAGTGAAAATTTGAAGAAACCGTTAAAGGTCTCAGATAAGTTCAGCAAGAAGTTTCGTTGCCTGTTTTGTTGAGGTACATAGCAGGACAGACGATTTTCTGACGCTCGGCAGAATCGTCAATCACGAGTGTAAACAGTCAAACCTGCAGACCATGACAGAACAGTAACTCAATGGTTTATCATTTGTTTGTCTCATTCAATCGCCTCGCGATCGTATATTCGGAACCCGCATGCTCATCAAAATCAAATGAATCACGACTTTAACCTAAGAACATAGACAGCCGAGTGTCAATCACTTATCAACCGTAAACACTCATCATTTCAACTATTACTGAGCCCATTAGATTTGCCACAACTACCGCTATAACTCACAGCTCCACATTCCAGCAAAGCCCCTGAAGCACTTAGGCGATTGGGCCATGGAAGAACGCAAGCAGATCGTTTGCAGATAATTTGGAGCTTATTTTTTACAATCTGGCTCAAAGGAAGAGAGTGTTGGGAGCAGCTTAAACCGAGGTCCTTGCACAGCGCACCATCGCACTGCCAAAAGACCACGTGTGTGATGATATCACGCAAGCTGCTGACAGAAATAGTGCTGTACCGAGCCAGTGAGATGAGTTAAAAATCGAATTGTAAGGGGCTTACCTGAATCGAGGGCATCCGATGAATTTATTTACAACAGGCAAGTAATATTTATAGTTATGTATATCTACAGTAGGTCACATATCTGATGAAAGGTTGGGGATTGGGGGATTAAACACAAACTTGAGATCGTTTAGTTAGTTTATTGGTTTGGCTTGAGGCGCAAAATGCTGTTTAATAGATTTGAATTCCATTCAAGTCAGTATAGTTGGAGGAAATATAGGTGGAAACGGGCGAAATCTTACCATTGTTGATTTGCAACGAATTTTCTATGCTTTTAAGCGCTGCGGAGAAGAGATTCATATTTAGGCGTGCCGAAGTGTAAAGGTACATTCATAAGGACCAAGAACTGTTTAATTTTATGTGTTCACAACAGAGAAGATTTTGTTTTGCGTCCATGAAATGGAGGTTAGTGTACTTACGAGACACAGCACTAGAGTCTTGAAAAAGTTGATGAATAAGGTTAACAAATGTTTGCTCTATAAATATGTTACTTTTTGTGCCCCAAAAGATAAGTTTTCAACTAACAAGAGGCAAGAGGCCAAAATTAGTAGGACTATTTGACTTTAGATGGATTTCCTCGAAATCTCATATGTTTTCTTATTAAACTCGCAAACCACTTCCATCCAAATGTTGTCAAAATATAGACGAAAATCAAAAGATATAAAAACTTCAGAAAGAAAAGGCTAAAGATTATGATGCTTGAGAATATTGGAGGATATTTTGGGTTAGTCTGTTGTGCACTTAAAATCAAGGAACGCGGCCCTGAAGTAAGAGAACATACTGAAAACTGCTCTGGTTTAAGTAGAAATGCAAGTTCTTTTATGATCAGCAGTTTCTTTTTCCTCTAAGTTCTAGGGGAGTCAAAAACCGGTCAAAATATCTAATTTTGATCTTGACTTTGTTTTTTGAAAAAGGTATCGTTCACACATATTCGACTTCGAAATATCTAACTAAAGCGCTTTTTGAGGAGGTAACTTCCTCTAGAAAGTTTCTGAATTGATCTTATTCCTATTTATTCTCTGCTTTTGTTGTGGAAATTCATTTTTTTCGGCAATGAGTTGACATGTTTTGGCGATTCTAAAGTCATGATCCACACAGGCAGCTATTTAAGAAGGAATGTTTAAGTAATCATTATTTAGATAAACGCTTTTAAGAAATTTCTTATTTTTCAGTAAATAGGTTGAACGAAATCGGTATTTATGGACAAACAAAGCAAAACTGTTAAATTTTTTAAGTATTGAGCATAATTTTGAAAACAGTTTGCTCCTCGTTCCACTCGAAGTCTCGAAAGGATTGTTTAAATAAGACAAACGGAAGCTTATTTCGACATACACAAGATGGTATGCAGTTGATTAAAAATACAACCGTAATCTAACTTTAAGTAAACACAGCCAGATTATCCGTGTGTGGCAGTCCATGTGTTTTTATTCCGCTCAACAGCTGGGATGTTATTTCCATAGAAAATATTTTTGCAATTGTCACTAGAAATTGATTCAAAGCACGCAAGAATATTTTCATGCATTAAAAAGGAACTTTTCCGAGATATCTAAATTTGGAAGAAGCTGTACATTAGGTTACTTCATCTATTGCTAGCATATTTAGTGTAATTTTAAATGGTACTGAAAAAAAAGTGTATGCAAATTTTGTATTCATACTTTTTCTGTATTAGCTTGCAATTCTTTTCCATTCCCATGCCTTAAACACACTTTTATTTCACATTGGACCAGAAAATTTTCATATTGCCATTCCTCGAGTGTGCAGATTTTTGTGAAAATTGCATTTTTCTATGCTAGTAAATAGTAATTTCTCAAGCAAATTCTGACTAATTTTTACCTATAGTTTTTGCTATACTGTAAAAATAATTTGGGGCACACCGCGTGTGCTAACATCCTGCAAAATTACTTTCATTACGTTTTCCAACTTATTTCCTGAGATAATACACCAACTGTAGGCACAGGAGGAAAAAGTGATTGCAAAAAAATCTGCAAATAATAGTCATTCGACTTTGATTATTATCATAAACCGCGCGTCGATTTATTAAACAACCCAGTGAGCGATTTGCCTTTGATTTTGTCGGTTGGCAGGCATAAGCATAAGCCTTTTTTCAAACTGCATATTAAAAGAAATCAGCAGAATGCCTAACAACCACAAAACTAAACGTATAAGCGTTAGATATCAGTATTTTAGGGATTGAATAGAACTTGTTGGAAACATACACAAAACAGATAGGATCTGCCCAATTTATATCCAGTAATGCATGTGATATTACCAGCAAAACTGTCGTTGTAGGCTTTTTGTTGTTAAACTAGGTTTTCGTTGTCTAACTGACTATACCCTGAAAAACTGCCGCTATCATACATACGCTTGTTCCTTTAATGATGCACGCAGAATAAAATTAAAAAAGCATTAGAAGCACCAAAGTTTAGGATCTTGTAAAATGACTTGCAACTCTTAGGACTCACTGCGTTTTCTAACCATCGAACGCTGATTGAAATGAGATGATTCTGCAGAGAAAAATATCAAATAAAAATAATAAATAACAATCAATAAAGTAGTAGCATTTAGGCGAATTGAAGAATATTTACTTTAGAGATGTTGATACAGTAGAAAAGAGCCTACCATTGGTTACCTAACTTATGATATCTAAGGGTCATGTGCGGACATGCCAGCCAGTGTATAGTTAATGTAAATGGATTTGTCACGTGCTATTGTTAACGCACCAATTTAGTACACTAAGTGTAAGTTCCTTCCACCACATTCTTTTGTGATTATTTTGGGATTTATATTTCGAAGGGGGTTCAGATCTTCCTAGAAGGGCCAATTAGGAATTAACGTTATCACTGTCTTCCGTTAATTGACCATAGGTAATAATTTTATTCTACGTGCTGACTAAAAGCTACAAAATAAGATATATCTTAAAGCATTTAACTGGCTAATGAGCTTTTTAACATGTTTCTCATACAGCTGTCTGTGTGTGTCATTGGTTTGGATCAACAAGTCACATATCAAGTAATTGCCGACATAAATGGACGTCCACTACAAATGTCGTGAAAAAATATGCCTCAGAATGTATGCAAATTTTAATAGCAAGTTAGCTCTTCTTCTTCCGCTTCGGTAGTTGGTGCACACGAGCTTTATTTGAATATTTTATCTTCGGGTAACTTTATTCTTTTGAAGACTAAGACAAGATCGGAGGGAGGCATTTTAGTATTTTTTCTATTGCTCTAAACTTTAAGTATATATATTCTGCTCTTAATGAAAGAGCTTAGGTTTCAATTAAAACTGGAACATATTTCAGTATATTTGGATATCAAGGTAAAATTTAAAAATATAAGTTCGAGAAATTTCTCAAAATATCTTAAGTTTGCGTCACGGTTAAACTACAAATCAGATAGGTATGAACACTAGCAGATGGGGTTTCGCTAAGTACTTTCTAGAGAATGCGAACAAGCTCTGAACACTATCTAAAATGGAACTCACTGGCAAGCCTTGGAACATTTTTCACGACCGTGGTCTCACCTTCGTAATCTGTTAATATATATAAAGATTCTAATGACAAGCACCTCTTATCTTTAAGGTATTTTTCTTGTACTAGATTCTTTTTAAATTGAAGTTAGAGGCAGTATCGTATAAGTGCGAGGTCTAAAATTGCGATTGACAGTCAACCAACGGTATTACAGAGGACATATTTTAAATGCGCGAGATGTATAAAGTGCAGTCAGTGAATTAAAGAAGCGGTTATAAACTTTATTAAAATCGCACATAACTATACCGCAAGCCATACAGACAATCTGAAAACGGCCACATGGTCATTTAATCGGCCACACTAATCAGGTTGTTGGTAGTATTTTGGTGCGGAGAATAAAAGACACTTGAAACCAACATGACACTCTGCTACGGGCTAAGAGGTAGTTGGAAGCGTGAAATCTATGGCAATGGAAACAATAGCAACATCAAAATGACCGATGTCGTATCAGTCGAGAACATGCCAACAAGTCTCATTCTACAATATACGATAAGGAGATTCAGGAGATAGAACCACTGCTGGCCAGCAATAAGGTTACGTTCATTGCCAATAAAAGAGTCAAAGCCAACATCTGTCAGCAAGTATGCAGAATATCTGCAGCCCAATATGTCCTTACTCACTGCGCCACAGATGACGTCAATATGAGCATAGGACCTCGCGCGAAGGCAGTTAACGGCGTGCTTCGGGCCAGATGCGAACTGACGCGAGACCCCTCAACAGTGGCTTGACAGAAATCTGTCTAATGAGATTGCCGTGCTAGTAGACTTAAGGCATTTATTAGGTTGGCCTCAATGCGTTTGGACACAGACCACACTATGGCTTCTTTCCCTAGGCATCGCCTCGGCTGTGAACCGACCAGGGAATGGACTGCATATGTTCGAGTTTAATCTCCTATCTATTCTTCCAGTCCTTTTGTGCAGCATATACTCTTCCTACCACTTTTGCGCTCTTATAAGTTCTGTCATATCCTAAAAAACCGGGCCTGGAAGACCGCAGTCGTAAGAGTTAACCTCCTTACCCGGAATACAGGTCGATATGTCTTTTATTTCACTAATACGCTAATATGTCTTTAAACTATCTGAACTGAACTAAACTGAGGAGTTTGCAATTATCTCAACTGACAGAAATCCAGTCACCACTATTTAGGTGTTTGTCTCTCTGTCACAAATATTCTTACGCGCTTGTCTATGAACCCTATTTCAAGCATAAACATAAAGTTTTCTACGAAAATTATGTTTACGCACAATCTACCCTTTAAAAAATTAGGAAAACTGACGTACCATTTTGACTTATTAGCCATCACTAGCCATTCAGCACTCCACACATGAAAATGAATGGCTGACGATGACCAGTAACCCAGATAAGGTCATTCCGGTTTCGAATAAGCTCCAAGGTAAAATCGGAGTAGCATGTTTCCTGACCAGAATGGTAAGCGTTCTACTATTATATAGTACAGCATCTCATTTTGACCATATGACGGACAACATATGCGCCTGCTAACATCACAGCAGACTAAAAAATCACATTTACTTCGTGATGGCCACTTAATTTTCGGTCCGAAAAATGTGTGCAAATGTTTGCGTTGCATATGTGCATGTGTTTACAGACAGTTCATAGGTAAACGGACATATAGTCCCTTACAAGCAATTCATTGATACAGTAGGCATTATCTGACCTGGAGACTTATAGTATGTCCGTAACAATCCCGGTTTGCTGCATTGCTTGTTTAAATTCCGATGCATGCACAATAAACTCTGATGGTTTGGTCTTTCTAACAGCTAGCATAGGGCTTTACGTTCATATTACAAATGGTAACACTCCATGAGTACCATACGAACGAATCATTCCTTTGCCACATAGCCCGACAGCACGAACCTCCTTATGAATCCGATTAGAGTGTGGTGAGAAAATAGTTGTTAAGCTACCAGGCACTGACTAATTAAGGCTTCATTACCTCGCATAATTACACTGGATTTCACAATATTCTGATGCATTTTCTCTCTGTTACGTTACGTATCGTGGTATTCGTGCGTAATTCCATTCATGACATTGATATTTTTATTTTAACTTTTCGCAAATTTTAATCTTCGACAATTACTCAAATTTTCAAAGAAGCCTTTTGGTTAACCGTTACAAGCTACATATAACATTATTAAAACGAACCCTCGTGCGCATAAGCGGCGAAACGTGAGAGGGTCAGTTGGTTGCTTATGGTCCATAAGTTTGATTTCAGTATTGGCATATCGATTTTGATGTGAACTACAAATTCCTCACGATCCGGTGGACGCCAGAATAGCCACCTACTGCTCCATGCGGGTGACAAATATTCATTCACGCACCGCAAAATTTCATGCTAATGACAGCGTCTTTCCTCAGTGACCGCATAATTAAACAAGCGTGACTGTTACCTTCCTACACGCTGACCCACCGTAGTCTTGCCTTAACCATAGTTTTCAGTTAACTGTCTTCGCAACACCGTCATTTGTCTCACGAAGAGTTGCGGAGCCACACTTAACAGTTCACTCAATAGGCAGCATTCTTGCCCAAAGAACTTCCCCGTTTGAAAAATATTTTGCTTGGGATGCCAATATGTCCTATAGGAAACGGAACAAACCTTACTTTTCTGGCTGCACACCAACAAATGCGGTAAATTTTGAGATCAAGTTTGCGCTGGTTGACAGTGTGACAATCTGACGCCAAGCCTCCTCCTACTCTTTATGTTCGGTGGCGAGTGATGCATACTTATCAGACAGCTCGAGAATCTGCATTTTTGCAGCCTGTCGATGAAAGGGGAGGCTCAACCCACCGGACTCCTCCTGTTGCGACACCTCGGTCTCAGCAACATTCGCCAAGTTAGTGTATTTTTGACCATTTACACTGTATTTCAGAGTAACGGTGCCAGCCAGCTTCAGTTTCTTTGCTGTAATTGCAAGGAAGTAGAAAAATGGGTGCCACGTGGCTTGTCAAAAGAGAAATGTCTTCTCTTCAACGAGCAACGAAGGTGTGCAAGGAACAACACACTTGTGTTTTTTTGTGCAAATTGGAATGCTCTCAACAATTGTTCACTGAGAAAACGTAACGGAAAATGCAGTATCATTGTATCTTCTCCACACCGTCAGCTTTCTTGAGCCGTCTTCTTGCAAAGTTTTCTTCTCAGATTTCTCTACAGTCTATTTGAGAACGAAATTGGATCAAGGAAGCTGCTACAACGACGTGCTTTGTGAAAGTCTTAGGCATTTCTTCGAGAGGTAACTCTCACACACGAAAGCGTAGGACGAACACTGCAAAAGCTGAGTTTCTCTACCGACACTATAACTTATTAATTTTATAACAATACATACGTAAATTTGTACTTTATCATAGTTTCCACTATCTCTTTTTTCTATGCCTATTCCTATCAACCGTGCAATGGTTATTTATAGTATAGACATTTCTACATTGCAGCACGTGTCTTGAATATTAGAATAGAAGACAAATCGTCGATAATTATAGGTCACGCTTTATTTTTGTTGGTTTATCTGCACTTATCAACCAGAAAATAATTTCATACTATAAGCTTATGGGAAACGTAAAAGTTTACGACTCAAATGCTCCGCATGATATGAAAGGTGTGGCCAGAGCATAGACTGATTCACCGACCCTATGTTTGAAAGACGACTGTCTTTATCCTTCAGTAACCATGACCACATAGCAGAAGTCACCGATAGGTTAGAGCATTAACATGGATGATACACATTCCCCGGTGGCTTTCAAACTTAACAAAAAGTTCCGCTTAAAAATATCAGAAATGGAGTCACACATGGATGTGATCACACGTTCTATCAAACATGACACGTTAAAGACAATGGGTGAAACCAGTCACAATCAGTAGCTCAAATCCACAATGACGGACCTTACTAGCAGGAACCAGATAATTCGTCCAAGCACGGCTTGCATACTAAAACCCACTGCTTCATTCTGAAATACTAAAACCATTGGAAGTTCGATTGTACCGTCAAGTTGGTAAGTGATAAATGTGCATGACTTGTGTGAGTGCAAAATGAATATTTTTGTAAGGTCCAGAACAAGGGAGACATAATTCAGGAGAACAAATATGTGATCATTAGGACAAGCAGTCTATTTACTCAAAGATTCGCGTTCCGCCTTCATTCCTCCAAACAGAGAAAACAGCAAACTACTGAATGCATGCACATATTATGCAATATTTATAATTCATGCTGGCCAAGCGGCCACATGCGTACTATAATTAGTAGCCTTAAGAATTTAAATCGATGAGGCGATATATTGGCAGTCAGCCTCCAAGTCATTAACAGTCGCGATTACGTCCTCCGTGTTGGATGTGGGCTTGATAGTTACGCGAATAGTAAGGTTTGAAGTTACCGGAGTTGCCGATGTGCCGGCCCTTCTAATGTGTTTGATGGTTTTCGTCAGACTAAGTTTTAGCAAGGAATATGGGACGAGAAAGTCATGGTGCTTGTGGATTAACTGTATGCCTAAGAAGCATGACTGAAACCGCTCACGAATCACGCAGTTGTAACCTCCTCCGAGGACTTCGGCTGCGTAAAACCTGTAAGTAGGCCAAGGTTCGATGATTAAACTGTAAAGTATGCATGCAGCAACCTGTTTTGTGGTATTCTCTAATGCACAGTTGAATGTATAATTCAAAACAGCAGGCAACATAGCTTATTTATCCAGTGGTCGCATCCCCTACTCCTGAGCTGATTCCTGGAATTCGCCTTTTCGGTTCTACAAAAAATTTACTTGTTTTAAATACTCATCTGATCAATTGGCTGGTATACTTTACTCACCTTCCATTTTGACAACAGTCATCATTAGTCCACTTTAAAAACCTCGGCCATTTAAGGGCAGATAGGATAGCGTAAAAGACTGCATGTTGACGACCATTGAGTACTTGATTGTCTTTTGAATCTCTCATTTCGACGGAAAGGCAATTAAGATTGCATCTGCCTACGGTATTAGCCGCTGTGTGGCTACTTTCGTGGTTTGAGAGTGACTCACGAGGCAGAACTGGATAAGTCACTTCCGATAGCGAGTGGTAAACGGTCCCTGACGAATGACCTTTTTACCTTATGAACCGGCAACACAGCGAGCCTACGGTCCAGTGCATAAGAGCGAAGGTTGTAAGTTTAAGCTTTCAGTGATGCACTATTGGGAGCTGTGTATGACTGGCTGATGACGCCAAAAATGTAATCAATGAAAATTTCAGTCTCCTTCGTCTTATTGAATAATGCTGAGCTTCCTGAAAACTAACAATATATCAATGAAAGAAACAGACTAATAACTCAGATAACTATTAGTGGGGGAAGTAGATAAAGGATATGTTGGTACGTACGATTTTCAAACATTCCAATGACAGTTACATAATTGCAGGCTGTAGACGATCTCTATTGAGAATGGAGCCAATAAATTACGCAGTGAGTAATATGCCTGCAAAACGTTCCTGAGAAACGGGACATGGATATGGGTGCATCCAAAGGACCCTGTAAAATATGACCAATTGGTGCATGATTAAGGAAATTACTATTTGATACAAAGTATGTGGGATCGCTGGGACAAGAACTTTATTCACCTAAATTGAAGCTTCCCTCTCGAATCAACCAGAAGCAGGAACGGGTAGTAGTAGTTACACAGAGAGTTTCAGTATTAATAGCACGCATTCGCTAGGCTACTACCCGCTTGTGTTATAATTGCTCATTTGCTGGCGTGCGGTTCATTACCTGCTGAACATTCATTACACGTTATGAATTTCGGCGTGGGAACTCTTCAGCCGTCGGGCTTATCTGCGACTGCAGTGTTTGCTTCACAGAGAGGATTAAGAGTAAATAGATATTCGTCCCAAGATTTTAAAGCAAACTTTTGCCACGTCCCATGTGCGTGAATGTTCGTACAACCAATAAGTCTATTAGAAATGCATAAGCAGTATTTTTATAAGATGCCACGCACAAAAATTAACGTGATTGTTATATTTTTCATCCAATTAAACGCTTCATATTTAAACAGAATTCTTTTATCTGCAATGGCGTCCAGCTACTTTTGTTTTAAGCCTTGATTTTGCGCAATTTTTTTGTTTGACTATGTCTGTTAGCCTGTAGATTTTAGTCAATGAAAAGGATGTCTGAATTACAATTTCTGGTGATTGGTAGACGGGGCTGTCTGAATCTGATATAGGCTTTAGAAGTCGAAAATACGAACGTTGTAAACTGCAGGCAACCTTTAATTTCACCCCAAAACGTTTTCATTCATATGCATGCCTACTCGAATAACAATGCATCCCGTGTGCATAGGAAACTAGGTTCCGATCCCGTCCCGCGTGGCGTCCGGCTTAATGGCAACTCCGGCTATGCGCCACCTCCTGCCTGCCTTCTCCCTGATTTGACCATGCAACTGGATCCAGGCGGGATAGCGGAAGATGGTGCGATAGCTGCAATGCAAGTCTTACATAAGCCAAATCGAATGCACGTCTGTCTTTGACTTGCAGGAACCTGCGTTGGACACCAACTGAAGTGTCTGCCAAAAGTAGCGAATATTCGAGTCCCAGGAAGCAGTTCAGAAGACGAAGATGCGATCACTGGAACAAGAGTTTTATTTGCCTGACGTTTCGGATTCCTTCGGGAATCCTTAGTCATAGGTAATCGTAAACAAGTCTGAGACATGCGCAGATAAGGGGTGATACATGCACAGATTGCACGGTATTTATAGTTCACAGCGGTCACCCGCATGCGTACTATAATTGTCAGTTCTTGTAGTCACCGCTTGAGGTCTTAATTGGTGCGGTGATTGGTCATTAATTGCCACAGCGTTCTTGTCCGCGTCGGATGCGGGTTTGGTAATTGCGCGACAATTATGCCCGCTGTCGTCGGAGTTGTTGTTGCACCCAGTCCTTCCCACGTGACTGATTCTCGTGCTCAGGAAATGTCTCAGTACACCGTAGGGGAACACCAAATCGTTGCGCTTGTTGATGGACTGGGGGCCTGAAAACCATGACTCAAGCAGCTCGCGGCTCACGCGGTTGTCTCCTCTTGCGAGGATTTCAGCCTCGGAAAACTTGAAAATATGGTCGGGTCCCGTTGAGTGAGCTGCAACCTGGGAGTTGGCGTCTTTCTTCCTCACCACCGCTGCATGCTCGGCCATTCGCGTCCAGAGTAATCTCCCAGTTTCTCCGACGTAGTTGCTTTGTCTACAACTACACCAGATTCGGTAAACGACTCCAGCCGTTTCCTGCAGTGGCAGTGGGTCTTTCGGCCTCATGACCCGGCTCCTGATGGTTGCTTCCGGCCTGTGTGCAACTCCAACTCCAAGTGGAGTGAGCAGACGGCTGACTGCTTCCGATAAATTCTTCACGTATGGAAGAGCTCGCCAAACGTTAAGGCCAGCTGGACTTGGCTTCCTCTCTCGTTTGCGCATGCACTGGTTGACAAAATTGTGTGGGTAACCATTCGCTCTCAGTACACGTCGAACATATTGCAATTCAGCAATTTTGTCTTCCGCTTCGCTGCAATGCGTCTCGACGCGCCGGAATAGCGCTCTTACGCAGCTGCGTTTGTGACCGATTGGGTGGTTGCTGTTGTAGCTCAGGACTTGCATAGTGTTGGTTGCTTTCCTGATCACTTTAGTCTTCAGGCCACCATCGTCTTTGCGGCAAACGAGGACATCCAGGAAGGCCAGTTGGTTGTTTTGTTCTTCCTCCATCGTAAATTGAATGACCGGGAAGACGGCGTTTAGACGTTCCTTGAATGTCAGCTGACGGAAAAACAAATGCAGGTATTAAGGCATGGAGCCTCATTTAACACAACAGATGCCAGACCTGCCAATGTGGTTGCTGCTGTAGAATCAATTCTGAGCCAAACAGAAGCAACGGACGAAACGAAAAACCTCATACGTCATCAGGTGTCCTCCCTACTCATGGCACATCGACCACGTGACGTTCTCTCCATGGTCGAACGTAAGGCACTGAAAGAACTCATAGCTGACAATGACCTCGTTATCGTGCCCGCGGTCAAGGGGTCGTCAACTGTCGTATTGGACAGGACAGACTGCATTCACAAAGCTCAAACTTTGTTGGACGATCGTCAGTCCTACGTCCCGTGCAAATCCAACCCCATGAAAACGCTGACACGCGAAATAAACACAACGCTGTTGGCAATGGAGAAGTCAGGTTCAATATCACCAATCGACCGACGCATGGCGAGAGCGCAAGAAACGGCCCTGGCCCGCTTCTATGGTCTTCCCAAGGTGCACAAAGAGGGCGCACCCCTCCGGCCAATCGTATCTCTCAAAGGAACTCCAACCTTCGGACTGGCAAAGTGGCTGTTCCGACGGCTTAAATTCTTGACCGCTGATTCAGACACAACAGTCAGGTCGTCAACACAATTCTTGGAGAAACTTAAAGGGGTAAGCCTCCAGCCAAATGATATCATGGTTTCCTTTGATGTCACGTCCCTTTTTACTTCTATTGCACAGGACCTGGCCGTCGAGACTATCCAACTACTCCTACGAGAGAAATACGACGGAACGGAGAATCGCCTCGGGCACGCTCAAATCCTCCAGCTCCTAAAGTTCTGCCTGAAGACGTACTTTACCTTCAAAGGAACTATCTACCAGCAGGTGAAGGGCACGCCTATGGGTTCACCCATTTCCGGACTCATAGCAGAGGCGGTTCTGCAACGGCTGGAGTTGCTGGTTTTCCGACACCACAGGCCGAAACTCTGGGCTCGGTATGTGGACGACACCTTCGTCGTAATTGAGCAGGATCAGGTGCTGACATTCAAGGAACGTCTAAACGCCATCTTCCCGGACATTCAATTTACGATGGAGGAAGAACAAAACAACCAACTGGCCTTCCTGGATGTCCTCGTTTGCCGCAAAGACGATGGTGGCCTGAAGACTAAAGTGTTCAGGAAAGCAACCAACACTATGCAAGTCCTGAACTACAACAGCAACCACCCAATCGGTCACAAACGCAGCTGCGTAAGAGCGCTATTCCGGCGCGTCGAGACGCATTGCAGCGAAGCGGAAGACAAAATTGCTGAATTGCAATATGTTCGACGTGTACTGAGAGCGAATGGTTACCCACACAATTTTGTCAACCAGTGCATGCGCAAACGAGAGAGGAAGCCAAGTCCAGCTGGCCTTAACGTTTGGCGAGCTCTTCCATACGTGAAGAATGTATCGGAAGCAGTCAGCCGTCTGCTCACTCCACTTGGAGTTGGAGTTGCACACAGGCCGGAAGCAACCATCAGGAGCCGGGTCATGAGGCCGAAAGACCCACTGCCACTGCAGGAAACGGCTGGAGTCGTTTACCGAATCTGGTGTAGTTGTAGACAAAGCAACTACGTCGGAGAAACTGGGAGATTACTCTGGACGCGAATGGCCGAGCATGCAGCGGCGGTGAGGAAGAAAGACGCCAACTCCCAGGTTGCAGCTCACTCAACGGGACCCGACCATATTTTCAAGTTTTCCGAGGCTGAAATCCTCGCAAGAGGAGACAACCGCGTGAGCCGCGAGCTGCTCGAGTCATGGTTTTAAGGCCCCCAGTCCATCAACAAGCGCAACGATTTGGTGTTCCCCTACGGTGTACTGAGACATTTCCTGAGCACGAGAATCAGTCACGTGGGAAGGACTGGGTGCAACAACAACTCCGACGACAGCGGGCATAATTGTCGCGCAATTACCAAACCCGCATCCGACGCGGACAAGAACGCTGTGGCAATTAATGACCAATCACCGCATCAATTAAGACCTCAAGCGGTGACTACAAGAACTGACAATTATAGTACGCATGCGGGTGACCGCTGTGAACTATAAATACCGTGCAATCTGTGCATGTATCACCCCTTATCTGCGCATGTCTCAGACTTGTTTACGATTACCTATGACTAAGGATTCCCGAAGGAATCCGAAACGTCAGGCAAATAAAACTCTTGTTCCAGTGATCGCATCTTCGTCTTCTGAACTGAAGTGACGTCAGAAATCACACAGGTAAAAGCACAGCAACTAATGTGCAACTATAACTGGTTTTTATAAAACCGTCATTTTTGTAGACGAGTTTACAGGTAACATCGGCAACCATTTTGTGTATCTCGGCGTTAACAGATATCTCTTATAGTTTTTTACAATTTTTGAGCAAGACGAAAGTGCTATTAGTTCAACTTCTACATTGAAAAATATCGTCCTTAGACAGTGATTAGATCAAAAAACACACTGTTTTATACGATCCTTCGTCTAAATTCCTTCAATACCCTCACTGTTCGACCAGGAAATTTTCTCCAAATATAGCACCCTGCTGCAATTATTGGCTTGGATTACACAGTCTACCTGTCCAAATCAATCTCGTCAGCATTCCTGAGGAGTAGCTGTGGAGAGGCTAAGTCAAAAACTTAAGTACTGCTGTGAATTAATTTATATACTGCTTGTGTTAAATTGCTACATAATCATAGATCAGATTACCTCATTTGTAGGTACGCTATCACACCGTTTCTACTAGCATAGACACTATCTATTAGACACTCTAACCCACAGCTTGGATATCAGAATAGAAGACAAGCACTGCATAAGTATAGGCCAACTTATCTTTGTGCCGTCTTTCCTGTTCTGGTCAACCCGAAATATTTTCTACTAGTATAGACAATATCTTTTTCGACATTGTAACCTACAGCCAGGATATGAGAGCAGAAGACAAGTACAACCTAACTGTACGCCATACCAAGTTTTGTTGTGATCTGTGCTCGCAAAAACCCGAAATCAACGCAGACATTTACGACCCAACTGTCGTACGTGAGGAAAAACTCGCGACTAGAGGTGGCACACGCTCGCCTCAGGGGGCGATCGTCTAGACACATCGGCCACCGCAACGTGGGCAGCCGGAAGTTACACTGGAGTTAGCAACGAACCGCGGACGCGCGAATCAGGGGGCGACCGTTAAGGCATCTCAGACAGTTGCACTGACAGTTGCGCGCACTAACACTGGTGACACAATATGCCCAGAGGGTTATAATCACTGCAAAGAGATGCGGCAAAAAGTAATGGGACTAGAGTGTCTTACGAACCTACTATCAGGAATACTTGCAGAACTGCTTAAACTCGACAAGTTAAGGCTAATTGACGAAACAAGTTGCAATCCACAGCTCTCAAGGGCGCTTACTAGCAGCCAACACCTAATAGGTCCAGACACGCCCAAATCGGAGGACACGCATACACAAACGTGCCAGAGTGTACAGAGTCAAACAAGCTTGAGCCCCAGGACCGTTATAGTTGCCAAAAAGCGAACGAAACGTCCACCCACAGAATCGATCTCACCCTGATCAAGGGCTAAAAACAACAAAACTGCACGAATAGAGACTAGAAAGGAACAAGAAGTTGCCCAGGGCCCAACACTTGCGCCGAGGCAGCTGCGTTGAGGATTGATGAAAGTACTGCACGCAACTGTGGCGAATGTGAAGAACCTCCCTGCAAGCAAAATAGATAGGAGGGCGTCATAGCTCGAAGCAAAGGCCACCACAAAGGAAGACAAGAGCGTGCCATTACTTAGAGTGAAGGTCTCCAACGTAGGCCAAGTTGCCGCAGCTGACGAAAATTTTGAATAACCTAACAGATGAAAAAAACGATAAGAGTGTGCCAACACCCAAAGATAAGTCTTTCACAACAGAAGACACACATGTGCCAACACTTGAAGTTAATTGAGAAGAGGTGAAGTGAAGGCCCCATTAGCTGCCAAAGAAGATGCAAATTAGGTAAATTTTCAAAACCTTCCTGCAATTAAAGCAGATACAGGTGCGTCAATACTTCAAGTAAAGGCGCACACAAAAACAGGCAAGAGCGTGCCAAAACCCGGAGTGAAGGCCCCCAAAACTGACAAAGTTGCCACAGTTGAGGGAGATTTGAACAGGCTCGCTGTCGACAAAAAAAGATACGAGTGTTAAGGCCCTCAAAGTCTTAGTGCCCGATCCCGCAAAACTGCACGTAAATCGCACTGAAGTCCATGGCCGGGAAGCAACAAAATCAGCCAGCCCGAGCCCAAAGCTCGCAGTATAAAACGAGGCTGGTACTGCACCAATAGACTCCGGTCACAAACTTCCCCGTCAAAATAGCAGCACAAGAGCTGTTAGTCAGAAGGTAAGCGACAATGTCATAGGCGTAAAAAATGTCGCTAAGAGAGAATCCAACATCCTAATATAGGGATTGGCAGAATCGACCGCAACCACTCCCATGGACCGGCATTCCGCAGACATCCAGTTCTTCGATGCGCTTATGAACAAAATGCTGGGACCCAACGTATCAATCGAGTGCGATAAGGCATTCCGCCTTGGAAAACGGCCAGAGAGCCCAACTGGATCGATGCGTCCCAGACCTCTGAAGGTGGTCATGACCAGCAGCCAAAAAGCCAAGCTCATCCTGTCTAAGCGTTTTAGAATAAAAGAATCTCACCCGGGAGTTTTTTTTCAGCAGGATTTTTCATTTGCAGAACGAGATAAACGTCGTCAACTCGTTACAGAAATGAAGGAGCGAAACAGCAAAGGAGAAAAAAACTTGGTTATCTACAACAACCAAGTGATACAACGTCCATTTTTCTCACTTTGGACACGTCCGTTCCGGATAACCACGCAATCGACCCAGTAGGGGGGGTGGTTGAGCCCGAACGTAAAAACTACCCGAACAAGCCGACAAAGGAAACTAAAGTGCATGTACACCAATGCACAAAGCCTGCTGTCTAAAGTAGACGAGCTTAAGATTTCTATGTACCAAGTGGAAACAGATGTTGTCTGTAGAACGGAAACATGGTTGTCCACAACGATAGACGACCGGAAAGTTGCTCTCCCCGGTTTTCAGCTGTTCCGAAAAGACAGAGCCGGGCATCAGGGTGGGGGTGTGCTCACCTATGTTAGACATGGCCTGCACGTGTCAAACAAAACTGACCAGCTCCCGTCCGATATAGAGGCCCTTTGGCTCACCGTCAGAACGCAGGGGTCTCAAGCCCTTGACATCTTGGCGGTTTATCGACCACCGTCGAACGATCCACAGTCAGACAATAGCCTGTTTGAGGAAGTTAAAGCATTTGCCGTGCGATCCAATGTCATGATTGTGGGCGACTTTAATGCTCCGAATATCGACTGGAGCCTCAGTTCTGCGACAGGGTCAGAATTAAGTTTCGATCGCCGACTTTTACGCACGGTACAAAAAGCCTTTCTATCACAACACGTCTTATCTCCGAGCAGACAGCGTGAAGGGCAACAGACCAACTGTTTGTATCTTGTACTGTCAAAACGCCTGACAGTGTAGACGTAGCGTGCCGGGGATTTCGAGGTTGGCACACACCTACAGGATAAGCGACGTAAAGATGGTTCTGTAGCGGAAACTCGGAATTGGATTGATAAGCATCACACAAGCACACAAATATCAAAGCCGGAGTAAAAGGGAACGTGAATATACGGAGTTGAATCTACTAGTAATAAATAAAACGTACAGAGTAAGAAAAAAATATGAGGATAGGGAACGGCGTTACATAGATACAAGTCCCATCTGGAGTGGAGTTTGTTCTCTAATGTCTGATCAGTTACCGGTGGGGAATACAGTGCTGTGGGTGACTGCAGGGGCGAGACGGGAGTGCTGACATTGTGTGTGGGACTGCGAAGCGATTGACGACGGCGGCGGCGGGAAGGGGGTCAGCGGCTGTGAGGGGAAAGGGCACCGGTTTCTTCACTGACACTCGATCACAGCATCTCCATCCTGGGCCCACGCCAAAAGTGACGACCTTGGTGTACTTAAACAATCATTCAGTGTCTTCGCTCGTTACAACTTCGTAAATTGTTTACCTTCTATAGGAAAAAGCTATCATGCAGTACTACAATGGGAGTATTCACTTTTCTCTCTACCTGATCGTACCAGGACCGTGAGACACAACATATGGCGCGGAAAATTTAACCAAATAATAACCAAAGTGCGCAGCGTAGACTGGAGGGAGGCATTAACCGGGTGTGTCCATGGGGATTAGTCTGTGCTTAAGATTGTATTACACGGACTAATCACCAGTTTCTGCCCCATCTCAAAAAGGAAAGCCACAAATAGGCCACAGTGGCTAATAAACACGCTGAAGAGGGAGGTTAACGGTAAAGAAAACCTGTTTCGAACGCATCGGAGAGAGGAAACCTCCGAGTCGCACAAGAAGTACAAAGCGCAGAGAAATAAGGTTAAGGGCCTTGTACTAAAAACCCACCAAAGCTTCGAGAGTGGCCTAATAAACCGTGCAGTAGTAAATCTGAAGGTCTTCTACAACTACATTAGGCGATCTACCCAAAAAAGCGACCCCATCCCAATGTTCAAAACGAAGGACGGCACTGAAATTTGTGAGAACAAAGCAAAGGCCGAGCATCTATCCGGGTTCTTTCAGTCGGTTTATACGAGAGAGGTCGAGCTAACCGTTACCAATTTTAGTACCGAGGAGATTTTGACCATTGATTCAGTTGAGATTACGGAATTTACTGCTCTGCAAGAACTTCGTAAGCTCCAAGACACGAAGTTGCCAGGACTGGACGGCATACCTGCACAGCTGTTAAAATAGCTAGCCGTGGAGTTGGCAGAACCCCTGCAGTTACTCTTTCGGGCCTCCCTAAACACAGGCCAACTGCCATCCGACTGGAAGACAGCGTGGATCTCACCCATACACAAAAGTGGGAGTCTGGCGTCCGCAAACAACTACAAGCCAATAAGCTTTACTTCAATATGTTGCAAAATCATGGAGCGAATCATCGAGTCAGAGTTGAT
The DNA here is from genome assembly GCA_036362985.1 of Ligula intestinalis. Taxonomy (NCBI): domain Eukaryota; kingdom Metazoa; phylum Platyhelminthes; class Cestoda; order Diphyllobothriidea; family Diphyllobothriidae; genus Ligula; species Ligula intestinalis. The sequence goes on from JAYGXS010000009.1 coordinate 518,066, forward strand.
GCAATTCTTAGAGTGTCATCGACTTCTTTCTGATAAACAGCATGGATTCCGTAAAGGACGGTCCTGCTTGACAAATTCGCTCTTCTGTCTAGAGCAATGGAGCAGAGCACTCGATCAAGGAAACACGGTACACGCAGTCTTCATAGATGTTGAAAGGGCATTTGAATCGTGCTGCAGCAACGTCTCCTATACAAGCTTAGACGTATAGGGGCAACAGGCAACCTTTTGCGGTGGATCGAAAACTTTCTGACTGGCCGAACTCAAGCCGTATGTATTGGTGATCAGCGATCGGCGGAGATGGCAGTTGATAGTGGGGTCTTCCAGGGTTCTGTTCTGGGTCCTACCCTCTTCCTTATATATATTGAGGACTGCATAAGTGGATTAGACTGCGAAACCGCAATGTTCGCCGATGATTTAAAACTCTGGAAGGTTATTCGTAGGGAAGACGACGAAGAAAATCTGCAGGCAGATTTGCACCGACTCGAGCAATGGTCAAACGAGTGGCTCCTGCCATTTATTGTCGCCAAATTCAACATTATGCGCTACAGCAGTACTTACTCTTTGTATCGGAGGGTTTACAACCTAAATAACACACCGCTGCCAGAAGTAGAGACCCAGAAGGATCTGGGGATTTGGTTCACTCCCTCACTTAAGCCAACACTCTACTGCCTGAAGGTGGCCAAATCCGTAATGTCGAGCTTATATCTAATCAAGCGCGCCTTTGCTAAATTCTATGAATTTGTCTTTGGCAAGGTCTTCGGCACGTTTGTGCGACCCCAACTGGAATTTGCCATCTAAGCCTGGAAACCTCGGACAGTCAGAGACAAAAAACCTTGAAAGGGTACAACGACGGGCAACTAAGTTAGTGCAAGGCCAAGCGTACCTTCCTTACGAGATACGACTGACCAATTTTGGCTTATTACCTCTGGATTACAGACAGCTGCGTGGTGACCTGATACAGGCATTTCGCATGCTGCGGGATGAAAATGTTTGCCTAGTATCCAACCATTTCTTTGAGCTGGCCACTTATACTATATTGCGCGGACACCCTGTCAAAATACGCGTGATTGGGACAAGATTGAACACACGAACATTCTTCTTCTCTAAGAGGGTAATCTAGGCATGGAATGCTCTACCCGCATACATTTTCATGTCCCCATCTGTGGCCACGCTTAAGATGCAGTTGGATCAGCATAGAAAAAGAAATTCTCTGTAATGACGCGAGACTCATTACATTATCGCCCTTCAGCAAGTAAGATTTACACTTGACTCTATAGCAGTAATTACCTTTCTAAAAAATATACTGCTTGCTAATTTTCAGCAATATGTTTGTTTAGAATAACGATTGACCACAAATCTCGTATGAGGGGTGCATTTCCGACACCCGGATGTTCTCGTGACCACCGCAATCTTCTCTCCGTGTGATCAATAGGATATTTAATAACCGCCATGGCCTCCTCCTGACAGGATCCAAACACTTTTCGCAGCAGCACATCCGATTTGCATGTTCCCTTCGCCCCCCCTCCACAGGCGACGGTTTTTCTCCTTAAAATCCCACAAATGGCATTCAAAACTAAACTTATGAATGATGCCTAAGGAGTTTTTTTTACTGTCGGCCCCTTACCGCACTTCCATTACTGGCAACACCACATGTTCTGCGTGATAGCAATGTAAAAAGAGAAGGTTCAAAGGTATTTACCTATATTTCCCTGATAAAACTGAACTGAACTTATTCGGACATCCTTTAGGTCAAAGCCTTTTTTGTTGTACAATCCTGCGTCGTTACCTTGAAAAAAGAGAAAACAAAATGCTTTCTTACCATTTGGACGAAACATATGTGTCGCACGTTTCCAATGAGCGCTACTTGTGTCAAACTGTACCCAACACTTTTATTTATCAGCCCGCAAAAGTCTCGACACCAACGGTGACAGCACTCTTCACTGGCCTTGGCTGGTCACTGCTGCAGCTGACAGTCAACCAGCCAATCACGTCGTGCCAACCGACGTGCTCATCCAACCACATAAGAGTTGAAAAAACTGCGCGCACGCTTAGGTCTGCTGTGCGAATTGTACATGTGTGAATTGTACATGCCTGCCGGCCTGAACGCATGTTAGATGGACTGAGGAAGCCCACCAACACAGTGAAAGTCTTCGCAGGAAATAACCGTTTTTGCGCATATTTTTTACCTGTTTCGTTTATTCTAATGGGCTGCCAATTACTTTTGGTAACCCTTGCATCCTCATTAGTCAAGAAATGAACGTAACCGAAATCGTCCTTCGCAGAAAAAAAAATAACATCGGAGAAAGTCGCAGTTTTGAAAAATAACTGTGGGTATTTCTAAATGATCAACAGAAAAGAACAAGGCACGAAATCTATGCAGAGCATGAACAGGAAGTGATCTTAACATACTATGGGGTCATCCCTTCAAAATAGGAACCTTAGGTCGGACATTGTATGAGCAGGTGTACAGTCTTTGTGGATAGTTCATAAGGCGTATACTTTTGGTATGTACATGCTTATGTGTGGGAGATGGCCTTAGTCATGCTCGCTTACAAGGCCTTCTTGTTGAAGTATTTGCGGCAGTCAGTCTGTTGTGTTTCAAATCCATCCGTATAATGAAACATATGTTGTGTCTAACTTTAATTTAATTTGCCCACAACATAGGTAACTTTTGCTTTTACTCTCGTTCTCTCATTCTTCGACGCACGAACTCGATGTGTAACAGTTTTTTGAAAATTATTCGATATCGTTTGCGAAACGAAACATTCCATCTCGATATATTATGGCGGTAATAGCACTTCTTTTGTGAGCAATAGGGTGTTTGCTCTTGTAATAAGGGATACCATCAGCATACGTATCTTTGCGGTAAACTGACATTCAAAACGCTCCGTCAGTATTACGCTGCACAAGAACGTCAAGAAATTGGGTTTACTGTTAATTGCTTTTGCGAGCTTAAACGTGATTCCTGGCATCGTTGAATTGATTATGTTTTGTAGCGTATCCAGCGGGTCATTTTAACAATGCCGAACTTGCCATCGACATAACGTACTCACAACTTGGGGTTAAATAGTGGAAGGGCCGTAAATTTTATCATTATTTCAGCCAAGAAGCTGGAAATGAATGATCCCATCGAGGCTCTTTTTACCTGCTTATATTATTTTTGTGCGAATGTGAAATTAGTTTACAAACACACATGTAAGAGTTCATACAGGACAGATACAAGAAAGTCAATTTCGTAAGAATTAGGTAGTCCTTATGTGTATTGCCTTGCTTAATCTCGTGGTATAGATGTGAAAATAGAAACCCTAAGGATAGAACTGGCTGTTTGGGTAGAAATAAGATCGTCTACATAATTCCTTGTGGTGATGGGGAAGAAATTTATTGTGAAAAAAAGGTCCGTATTCACACACCTACATTAACATCAAGTAGCATTAAAAAGGCGTGACCACCGGTCCGAAGTTACCAGGCATTCGCTTGAAAATGTACAAAAATTTACATGGGACCGAACCTACCTTGAAGGTTCCTGCCCATATATGAAAGACCGTGAATTTGTTGAGGACATAAACTCTAGCGACTCATACATCGATAGCCACGTCGATATGGACTCAAAGTCCATGAATCTCAAAAACGAGGCCCGAAAAAGTGCCAACCACCAAAACACCTGCTATTGACCAAGGGGAACAAATCATTATCGATTGTTCGGTATGTTTAAAAACGTGCGCACTGCTCTTTGCACATTTCCCCTACGTTCAAAGGCGACCTGTTGTACCAGCGCCTAAAATGCATCAGCAAGTTCCTTCCTGATTCCCAAAGAATAATTTCTATCGAATTATTGATCTTCCATTCTAGCTCTAGCTGGCTGGCTGGCTGGGTTTATGCCAGAGACGGCAGCGTGCAGGACACATGGATAAGGCTTCAATCGAGGTTTTATCAAGAAGAGCAGACGAGCGTTTGTGTACGCACCAACTTGGATCATCAGGTGTTTTCGAATTTGGTCGGCATTCGTGTAGAATGCGAAGGAGACAATACGTATTTGTTATGTGTCGTTATTCTACAATGAACTTCACACTTCTACTTATTTACTTCTACCATTCTGTCTGCCTAACTGCCTTACACGTAACTGGGCGATATAACCAGTGTCGACGCGGGCATACACATGGTTATAACTCACACATGCATAACTCTTCAGTGATAGTGAATGCCTAGAGGAGAAAGATGAATGTTATGGCCGACGCCGTCAGCACCATTCGCACTACTTTCCTTCACCGTGGGTCTAGAATACAAGATCGGATCTGGTGTAGGCCGCCTTCTTCAATGCAAGTCAAAAGCATCCCGGTACGTAGTCCCCTGTGCTCAGAAACCATCTGGCCTGTTTGTCAGACCTGCATTCGGCGGTTGGGGGGGGGGCAAAGCTCGTTCATTTATCGTTGCGAAAACCCCCATTCGATTATTCAGAAGGACAGTTGACACGCCTGCGTATACTTTCGATAAATTCTCTTCGGGCCATAACATTTATATGGAAGGGGAAGGTACAAGGTGACAAGAAATCAATAAACTATCGCTCCAATAAACTTAGTCTTGGGAATGGGGGCTTGGGGTTTGGGGTTTGGGTTGCTAAAAGGTGGGTGGTGACAGGGTAATTAGGAGAGGGAGGGGGAAAGAACGCGTGGAAAATGCTGGTAGTTCTGCGGCCGTTGGCCATGCTAGGCTCGGGTCCTGAAGAAGGTTTTTCTGCGCGCACAACACCGGCTTCATCAGATGAATGGCCGTGACCTCCGCTGTTGCCAGCAGCCGTTGACCCAGGGACTTCGAGTAATCTGATGATACCTTGTAGATCACCTTAAAGGCTTCGTTCGGGTCAACACGGTGTCCAGAGTCCACCATATGAGCAAGAATGGAACTGTTGATGTTCCTGACTTCGCCTTGTTAAGCCATGCTGGCAGATGCTCCCGTATCCTCTTGGATAAGCCCCGACTCATGTGACCTATGTAACCTGCTCCACAGGAACAAGTAAATGAGTAAATGCACATGGAAGTGGTCTGGGCTGGCAGCTTATCCTGACCTTTGCCGCGTAGGACCGGGTTTGTCGATTGTTTGTTGTTGTTTGTTTTTTGTTCATTTATATGTTGTGTTTACTTGTGTGAGCTCGACTGCCATCCACTATTCGCTCAGGGGCAGGGAGCGAGAGATGAGGTTTAAATTGAAATGGATGCACAACCGACTGCAGGACACTAACCCTGTCACCGCTTGAACAGGTGACAGTACCACAGTCAACATGGCTAAGCAGGAATCGGTCGTAAGCTGTTTCCTCTAGTTTGGCCAGAAACACCAGCTCACTAATTCATCCGCGAGAGTACACTTTGGTCATCTACTGAAGGTCTGTCTACCCGCACGCGTCTAAATTAGTTGGCGTGCTTTTTAAATACTACAAACTAGGGTGCTGTTCAGTGATAGTTCTTGATTGTTGCATTTTTGACTAATTGTCAGTCAAAAATGACGCCGATTGACGTCAGCACTGGGCTAATAACCCTTAAATGTCAACAAATATAGTACTGCTGCTAACATGGCCGCTAAAAGTTTTCAGAAATAACGCTCACTAAGCCAAAGCTGGGACTCATACCCCCATGATCTCAACCAATAGTGTTTGGGTCCCTGAGGACAGCAAAGTTTTCTTTGGTTTCCTCATTCTCAACTCTATCCATCCGGCTGTGTAACTGACCTGTTTCTTTTTTTATTTCTGTAATACTCAAAGCTGGTTTTGCTCAGGCAAAAGCTTTTTTGCTCAACAGCGCCAATGCCCCTGTAACAAGAATAACAAGACTCTAATTTTCTTATGTGTTTGTGATTATATCGTATATGTTCCAACAGAAAATGATCCGGCACGTAGGGGTAGTTGTTGCGATGTAAATTGCGTGTTTGTTTTGTGTTCGCAAATCACTACAGCTTGTAAGTGCAGTTGCTCTTAGCAATAGCAGTAAGAAAACCGCCTCTTATATCGATGTGTGCCTACGGTAAGCACCAACAATCGATGTCCAAACTACGCCTACTAGGCCTTACCTAAAAATGGCAAGTGGTATCCCGGGGACACAGGGTGTGGGGAGTGATACACCAGAAACACTCACTTGGTTTTGCCCGCCAATCAAGGCAGTTACTTTGAGTTTGCCGACATCAAAAGCTGTACAACACACATAAATAAGTGAGAGCTTGGGGCCAGCAAATGATGCTAGACCTAGTCATTGCCTGTACGAGGCAGATGGTGTGACATGCCAAGACCGTCAGGATGGCTCATTAACTGGACAAGCCATATCCCGTGTTTCTATTAGCCCTGCCTGCAAACTGGATATAAAAAACGTAAAAATCAATTATGTATGAAGCAGACAAAAATCATTCGTCCTCTAATCTAAGGGTTATACACCGCAGTAAATGATGTAGTTTTCTTTATTGTAGTTCTTTTTCAACAAACACTTAAACTCATGGCGTGAAGTGGGCGTTTGTAACTTAGCGGTAGAGCATTAGCCTCTGGCAAAGGCTTTCTCTGATGCGCACGTTCAAATCCCGCCAAACGCCTGCAGTTTTCACACTTGAGTAAACTC
>JAYGXS010000009.1:524668-549957 GCA_036362985.1 Ligula intestinalis
TATCGATCCGAGTGTGATTTAACTCATGGCGTGAAGCGGACGTTTGTTACTTAGCGGTAGAGCATTAGCCTCTGGCAAAGGCTTTCTCTGATGCGCAGGTTCAAATCCCGCCAAACGCCTAGAATTTTTCACAGTTGGGTCAACTCAAGTTAAGCAAATCTGCCAAAACAACTTAATAAATACTTAACACGCGAGTGTCTGCTATTCTCTGAGCGAAACGACGGATCACTCTTATAATATTCTGCTAGTTGAATTGAACCGTAGCTTTATCATTAAAAAGCGAAATTAAAAATCAACAGGTTTTACTTTGCTTTTAAATTTGTCTTACTACACAATCCAGTCCTCGTAGCCGACGAATCTCATTGCAGTTTCTTCACCTTGTACAGATAACTCATGCACATGGCAAACGGTAGTCAGTTTATGTATTTCCGACTCCTTTAAACATAGTGAAGACGCACGATAAAGGTCTACCCTTAGGCTGTGCGCAGACATTGCTCCCGTTGATTCTTGCATTGTCGCCTTGACTCAAGTGTTGTGGCTACACAGATATTGGAATAAAGAATTGCCGAAGGCACCTGCTTGAGCTACAGGAAGGGTGGTTGTTGCGATGGAAATTGCGTGTTCGTTTTGTTTTCGCAACTTTCTTCAGCTTGTGAGTGCAGTTGCCCTAAGCAGTAGCAGCTTTACTTTGAAAGCCTTCGCTCGTGAGAGTTTGATTACGCCAGAATGTGAAGCAGTACATTTGATGTTTAAAAAGTTAGTAAACGCGCAATCAAATAAATCAGCAAATAAAGGGCATTAAGCGTAAAGAGACCATTGCACATTTTCTTTCGCTTTTTCGAAGAAGTGAATTATTTTTGAGATATTTAGTTTGAATTGGAGGCAGCATTTTATATCATCCTGACAGCTGGGCATTGCAAATGTTGCGTGCTTTTTCGGGAATCCTCTGACGACAGCGAGCATAATTTTTTTGCATTATCAAGCCCGCATCTGACAAGCAAACTGTGGCAATTAATAAGTCTAACGCGAATTGTCAAGCCAGTACCGGGTGCATTTAGACCCACGTAGTGGCTACAGAATTGAACAATTATCATACACACGCAGGTGACCACTTTGAACTATTAATACCGTGCAGCTTGTGCATGGCTCCACCCTATCTGCGCATGACCATGACTATGTTATCATCACCTTTGATAAAGGATTTACGAGGGAATCTGAAACGTCAGGAAAATAAGGCCTTTGTTCCACTGATCGTATCTTCCTCTTGTTAAATCCTGCCTGGAACTCGCATATTCTCCTCTATTGGCAATCTCTTTGGGCGCGATTCGCTCCGGTCGGCTTGAATGCAACATTTGCCCTTTGAGGGTCATCTATTTATGCGCAGATCCGATTCCTGCACAGGTGTCCTGACAATAATGTGTTACCGAATTGTGTTTCTTACAGACCTCCGGTTTATACAGTGTTGGCGATACGCAAATAATTAAAGCGCGGCAGAGATATGATCCGATTGATACTTTAAGACTGTCGCGCGAGGCAGAGTGCTCTGAGTTCATGTGCGAGAATGGCAAACAACTGCTTCAGCAGAGGGTGGCCGAACGAGCCCGCAAGCACAAAGCGAAATCAGAGACAGCATTGGAAATGAAGTTTCACAAGTTAACTTGTTCATCCAAAGATGACAAATTGATGCACAATCTGTCATCCAAGAAGCTGACGATAAAACAAGTGCAGGTGTTAAGGCATGAAGCCTCATTCAACACAGCTGATGCCAGACCTGCCAACATGGTTGCTGCGTTAGAATCAATCCTCAGACAAAGAGAAGCGACTGACAAAGCGAAAAACCTCATACGTCACCATGTGTCGTTCTTCTCCATGGCACATCGACCACACGACGCCCTCTTCGAGGTCAAGCATAAGACACTTCAAGAACTCAGAGCCGACAGTGACCTCGTTATCGTGCCGGCGGACAAGGGGCGGTCCAATGTCATATTGGACAGAACATACTACATTCACAAGGCTCAAACTTTGTTAGACGATCTTCAGTCCTTCGTCCCATGGAAATCCAGCCCCATATAAATGCTGACACGTGAGATCAACATAACGCTGCTGGCACTGGGGAACTCAGGTGCAATACCGCTAATCGACAGACGCATGGCCAAGGTGCAGGAAATGGCCCTGGCTCGCTTCTATGGTTTCCCGAAGGTGCACAAAGAGGGCGCTCCCTTCCGGCCAATCGTATCTCTCAAAAGAACTACAACCTACGGACTGGCAAGGTGGCTGTTCCGATGGCTCAAATTCTTGACCGCTGATTCAGACACTACTGTCAGATCGCCAACACAATTCTTGGAAAAGCTTAAAGGGATAAGCCTCAATCCAAACGATGTCACAGTTTCCTTTGATATCATGTCCCTTTTTACTTCTATTCCGCAGGATCTGGCAGTCGAGACAATCCAACTAATCCTACCGGCTCACCCTTAGAACGCCGGGGTCACAAACCCTTGACATCATGGCGGTCTACCATTCACCGTCGAGCTACCAACAGTCAGACACTAGTCTGATAAAAGGAATCGAAGAATTTGCTAGGAGATCTGATTTCGTGATCATGGGAGACTTTAACGCTTCCTATATCGACTGGAACGTGAGTTCTGCGCCCGGCCCAGAAGTAAATTTCGATCGACGACTCCTGCGCACAGTACAGAAATCTTTCTTATGCAACACGTCCTATATCCGACCAGACTACGCGAAGGGCAACAAGCCAATTGCTTAAACCTAGTACTTACCAAAGCGCCTGATAGCGTGGACGTCGTAAATTGTTTACCACCTCTCGGAAAAACTGATCACGTAGCACTACAGTGGGAGTATTCACTCTTCTCTGTGCTCGATCGTAGTGTGGTAACCAGACGCAACATCAGGAGAGGGGACTATACACAAATGAAAATCACAGTGAGTGGGATAGACTGGAATGAAATATTCACCGGGTGCGTTCTCCATGATTGGTCGGCATTCAAAGCCGTATTACACGAACTAATTTCTGTCTTATTACGGTAGAGAAAGTAACAAATAGGCCTCGATGGCTACCGCCGACGCTAAAGAGGGAAGTAAACCGCAAAGAATGGATGTGGAAAACCTATCTCAGATAGAGGATCCCAGAATCGCACAATAAGTATAAGGCGCAGAGAAACAGGGTTAACAACCTGATATTAAATAGCCGCTAAAACTTCAAGGGTAATCCAATTAACCGGGCAGTAGGAAACCCAAAGCTTTTCTACAGCTACGTTAGACAATGTACTCGTAATAGAACCCTATTCCTCCGTTAAAAACATACGACGGTGCAGAAGCTTGCGAGACTAACGAAAAGGCGGAACATCTTTCCTGCTTCTTTTAGTCGGTTTTTACGAAAGAGGCTGAGTTCACCGCTGTAAAATGCAGTGTGGGTGAGATCCAGGCCATAGACTCACTTGTACTTACGGAAGCTACCGTTCTGAGAGAACTTCTAGAGCTCAAAGAAACGAAGTCGTCAGGTCCGGATGAGATATCTGCAAAGCTATTCAAAGAGCTAGCCATAGAGTTGGCGGTACCCCTGTACCTACTCGTCCGAGCTTCTCTTTATAGTGGACAACTGCCACCCGATCGAAAGGCAGCGTGGATCTCACCCATCCACAAGAGTGAGAGTCGGGCGACCGCAAATAACCACAGACCGGTCAGCCTCACCTCAATATCCTGCAAGCTCATGGAACGCATAGTCAAACGTGAGCTGATGCACTTTTGGAGCAACATTAACTTATTTCTGACAAGCAGCAAGGATTCCGTAGCGAAGGTCCTGCTTGACCAATCTGCTCTATTGCCTAGAACAATGGACCCGAGCACTCGATGAAGGGAATTCAGTTCATACAGTCTTCGTAGACTTCAAGAGGGCATTTGGCACTGTGCCTCATCAACGTCTCTTATACAAGCTCAGTCGTATACGGGTAAGAGGCAACCTTTTACAGTGGATTGCAAACCTCTTGACTGGTCGTACCCAAACTTTATGCATTGGCGACCAGCAGTCAGCGGAGGTAGCAATTGAAAGCGGGGTTCTGTTCTTGGCCCTGTCCTCTTCCTTATATATATTGACGACTGTATAAGCTGACTAGACTGCGAAATCGTAATTTTTGCTGATGACCTCAATTTCTGGAAGGTCATACGCAACCAAGACGATGAATTAAATCTCCAGGCAAACTGTCTTCGACTGGAACAGTGGTCGACCCTTTGGCTCATGCCATTCAATGTAGCCAAATGCAACTTAATGCGATTCGGTAGAACCAGCACTGCACATCGAAGGGTGTATTACCTGAATCACACGCCGCGGCCAGAGGTAGAGGCTCAGAAAGACCTGGGGGTGTGGTTCACGCCTTTACTGAAGTCATCACTCCACTGCCTGAAAGTGGCTAAATCCACAACGTCGAATTTGTATCTAATCAAACGCGCCTTTGCTAATTTTGATAAAGTTGTATTTGGCAAGGTCTTCGGAACGTTTGTGCGTGCCTAACTGGAATTTGCCCTCCCAGCCTGGAGACATTGGAAAGCCAAAGACCGAAAGACCTTTGAAAGGGTACAAAGACGCGCAAAAAAATTAGTACGAGGCCAACTGAACCTCCCTTATGATACCTGATTGGCAAATCTTGACTTGTTTCCTCTGGATTACAGGCAGCTACGCGAGGACCTAATCCAGGCATTTCAAATGCTGCGTGTACAGGATTGCTGCCTCTAAAAAAATGACTTCTTTGAGCAGGCCACCACCTCTAGGCTGCGTGGGCACCCTCTCAAATTACATGTGACTGTGACAAGACTTGACCCAAGAAAATTAGTTTTCTCTTCAAGGGTAATCCAGGCATGGAATTCCCTTCCTGCAGAGATTGTCATGTCCCCATCCGTGGAGGTTTTCAAGGCAAAACTTGACCAGTACCGATTTAGTGAGTGCCATCGAAATTGAGTGCTTGAACTCCAAACACTAAAATGCTATAAATATATGCTTATGGTAAATTTTAAGTAGGAGTATTATTATTTATTATTATGCGCTTTTTAAGCCGTCTTAGATACCAGACGTCTCTGCTCACTATGTGAACTGCGCTGATCGCGTCTAAGGTCGCATCTACCGCACCTAAGTTCCTAGGCTACGCGGCCCTGTCACGCCCTATCTCGTATCGACCTAAAAACCGACTGCTGACGACGTGGCGGGTTCCTCTGCTCTTGACACGGCAAGGGCGTATCATGGTCGCATCTCCGGTTCTTGGGGACGTTCTCGTGATACTGAGGTCTCCTCCTCGTATGGCCTTTCGGATGTAGATATTACTCTCCATAGACACCATGGCTGCCGCCAACATTCACAGAAGCATCCTGCTCCTACCATTTACATACTTTTCCCCAGGAGCGACAGTTTTTTCCTAAAAAGCACAAATGACATTCTATTTTGAATTATAAGCCATGCCTTAGGAGTTTTTTTACAGTCTGCTCTTCTCGCTCAGTTACACTGCTGGCTCCTGTTAACAGAGTGGGAGTGTATTGCTTGAAACAAGCGAGTAGTCGTCTACAATGGTGTCAACGACTTCTTTGGAAGGCTCGGCTGTGCCGATGCATTTCTTGAATACTATGTAGCAAGAGGGAGTTCAAAGGCGTTTGCCTATATTTCCTTTAATAAACTTGAAGTACTTGAAGAAGAAGAAGAAGAAGAAGAAGAAGAAGACGAAGAATAAGAGAAATATGATGAATCGGAAGATCGCCTTGGGCACGCCCAAATACTTCTGCTCCTAAAGTTCTACCTCAACACGTACTTCACCTTCAACGGAACTATCTATGAGCAGGTGAAGGGCACACCCATTGGTTCGCCGATTTCAGGAAGCATAGCAGAGGCGGTGCTGCAACGGTTGGAATTGCTGGTTTTCCGACACCACAGACCGAAATTCTGGGATCGGTATGTGGACGATACCTTCGTCGTTATTGAGCAATATCAGGTTCTGACATTCAAGAAACGTCTAAATGCCGTCCTCTTGGAAATTCAATTTACGATGGAGGAAAAAGAAAGCAACCAGCTGGCCTTTTTGGAGGTCCTCGTTTGCCGCAAAGACGGTTGTCGCCTCAAAACGAAAGTGTTCAGGAAAGCAACTAGGATTATGCAAGTCCTGAACTACAAAACCAACCACCCAAATGGTCACAAACGGAGCTGCATAAGAGCGCTTTACCGGCGCGTTGAGACGCATGGCAGCTTGCTTATGAAAATATTAGCCAAGAGAGGCCGGAGAAGCGAGCCTATGACGACGCCGTCTATTTCTCTGTATATTTGTCTGTCAAAAAGGAACTGCACATTTAATGTGCATTTTGTTAATAGTTATTTTAGTTTATCAGTTGGTATTCCTTTCCTCTATGTGGTTTAACAGTAAGAATTCACAGATGTAGTCGAGAGTCTCTGTGACTGAAACGTTTCTGAAAACCGACGAGGCATCGGATGAACTGGCAGGCCGTCCTTGCGGATCGCTGCTAGGCCGGGGATGTGCGTATCGCCAACGCTGCCATGAGCACTCATCGGCCTGCTCTGTCAACGTGTAAGCTAATCAGCTAATCGATTTTGCGCACCACTGACTCGCCTCGTCTAATTGGCGACAGAGCTCAATCAACATCCAACCTCCCTCAACTTCAACTGATTTTTTCCTGTGTCATCCCTGTGATCGCCAAATGGAGAACTTCATCACCGACACCCTGTCGCGAAGCAAGAAGGAGATGCTCAATTTTTCACAGCCCGTCGACCCAGGCTTTGGTCCTTTCCCCGTCCCGAAGAGCTGTGCCCGCTTTGAGTGTCCATATCCTCACCTTCATTCCAAAATCTGATTCTTCTTCTACTGCCAACGGTATCCCTCCTCCCTCAACTCAACGCAACCAGCACTGACACGGCATACGGATTTGCCAACATGGCTCTCTCACACGTAGTCGAGATTCACAATCTCCTACACGACTCACGCATGACAGCACGGAAACTCATACGAGTCACAACCGTCCCATCAACCTGGCTCCCATAAGCCAGCAACACCAACTCTTCAAACTCTACCGTTGGTACGTACATACTTCTCTATTTTTTTACTCATCTCCCTTCGTTATTTCCTTGCCTTTTTCTACCATTCGCTTTGGTCCTGCCTTCGGCGTCCATTACCGCCGCCGTCGGTCTTGCCGGAGGGTACTGTAGGATCCTGCCACGGACTCTGCCTTTGCCCTGTCAGAGCTTACATCCGTGATTATTCATCTACCCCGCGTATTATCGACCCGCTGGCGCCTACACTCATAGGCAATCGATAATTCGCCTCGTCTAATTGGCGAAAGGTGTTTGATTACGCTTCCACGGCCCGGCAGGCAAGGCGCAACTCACTCGGCCTTTCGCCCAGATGCGGGGCGGACGCGCTGCCGCGGCTCTCTCACTCATGGCTCTCACGGTCGAAGATACGCCAGACCGAGTCAACCTTCCTATGAACTATTTTTCAACGCATTCTGTAAACAATATATGGTTCCTACTCCCTGGCTTTCCAAGTCTTCTCTCATCTTCTTAGGAACCGGGCCTGGAAGATCGCAGTAGCGAGGCTTTAACCGGCGTAGCCTTAACAACTCTTTTGCGATATGCATGCCTACTGGCCGTAGGTATTCCAGGTCACAGTCGCTGATTAATTATTCTTGTTCTGTAAAACTTTTAGCGCAGCGCGCATATTTATGAGGTTAAGCATTTTGGTTGATATGTCGATGATATCGTCGCCATCACCCGAGCAGTAACAAAGGTAAACGCGCTTTTAAATACTGTTGATCAAGCATACCCCGCCATTTCGTTCACTTTCTAGGTGGAGACGGCCAGTTCACTTCCCTTTAAATGTCCTATTAAGTCGAAGATCTGATGGTAGCGTAGGAAGGAGCCTTTGTCCAAAGAAAACTTGGTCCGGGCATTATACAAATTTTAACAGTTGTGTACCTTTACAACAGAAGCGTAACTTAGTCCGCTGCCTAAAGCAAACAGCCAGAGAAATCTGTTCAACGGACACGATTGAAATAGGGCTCCAGAAAATGTATGGCCTGCTTCGAGAGAACCTATATCAGGACAGACTCATCGTAAAGTGCATGATGGAGAGAGAACCAAAACCCACCAAGTCCACTGTGAAGAAGAAAACCATATTCCTCCTTGTCCATTTTCAAGCGGATGCGGCATGCGAACTCCTAAGCAGACGCCTCAACCAGGCCATATTACGAACCTTCCTAGCAGCGAAGGTTCGGGTGTTATTCTCAACCAATTTGGTCCTGCAAGGCGAAGCTCAAGATCCATATGCATCTACTCATTTACTTGATCCTGTGGAGCAGGTTATATTAGTCGCAAGCGTCAGTTCATATCCAAGAGAATACGGGAGCATCTCTCGCCATCGATGATCAGGGCTGACTTCAGAAGCATCAACAGGGTTGACTCCGGACATTGTGTGAACCCCAACTACATTTTTAAGGTGATTGATAAAGTGCCGCCAATATTCGTGGGTCAGCGTTTTCTAGCAGTAACAGAAGAAACCGTGATCTGTTTGAGGAAGCCGGGTTGCCTGCATTTTCTCCGCCTGCCAACGTTTACATAACTGCCTGCATCTTTTTTGTGCTTTCTCCATTTTCCACCTTACCCCACTGTCCGGATTCGACAAACCTCGATTGCTTTGTTACCAACCAAGTATTATTAACCCCATCTCAAGCCGCTCCGCTTTTACCATAAATTATTTCCCTGTAATTATGGACATAATTCCTTGCATGTTATTTTATTTGGTTTCCTTAAATCATTTAGTTAAGTTCAGTTTTCAATTTAGTTTTGAATTTATTGTTATGTGTACTATTTTTCTTGTATAAGTTCAGCAATGATACCCATGTAAGCATTAAGGGAGTCAAGTTAAGCGAACGAACGTTTTCGATTAATTCATCATCAGGCAATACAGTAATATAAGGGAGGGTAGAGTTAACGAAAGTTTTAGGCAAACCAATCAGTAGTAACAAGGGGGAGAGAGGGGGGAGAGGTGTAAAAGGATCAAGGGGGATCAAGGGGATCAGATTCTAGTCTTAATTGGGGACAGAGAAATGGGGTGGGGGGAGAGGGGAAGGGGAAGGTGTCAGACAATTAGTTCATGTCATCCAGTGGTCCTCGTCTCGGGTTTTTTTGGGTTGTGTGAGGAAGCAAGGTGTCAACGTCTTGAGACTGTGTCGTTGGCCTTTGGATGCTTGATGCCGCTGTCTCATCATTGTTTCGCGGCGTAATAAGAGGCGTGAGGGTGGATGTTGGAATGGCCTTTGGCCACGGGAGCCTTAGGGCCGCTACAAATGCTTTCTGTGCACATAAAATTGGGTTTTTGAGGTGAATGGTGACTCCTTCTGCCGTCGCAAGTATCCGCTGACGCAGGAACTTAGAGTGTTTAGACGGAACTTTATAGACGACTCTAAATGCTTGGTTGACGTCTACCCGATGACCGCTGTCTACCAAGTTAGCCAGAATTGCGCTTGATATCGACTTAGTTTCGCCTCTGTTTAGCCACGCAGGGTGATGCTCTCGCATGCGCTTGGGTAGACGCCTAATCGTTCGACCAATGTAGCTTGCCCCACAGGAGCATTTAAAGTTGTAGATACACATTGATGTGGTCTGGAACGGCAGTGTATCCTTGCCTTCAAGGCGAAGAAGTGGAGTGCTTGAGAACAATAATCTTAACTTTGCTGCTGGCTATGTACGCGTGATTGCAGCGTTCAGACGCCGATGTTTGTTTCGGTCTTCTCTTTTCATAAGCAATTTTGGAATCTCGCTCGTAATTTTCATTCTTGCTCAGGTTTTTTACACTTCTTTTGACTGTCGAATAAGGTAAATTGAGTGTCTCGCCTATCCTCTTCAGAGGGATTTCCTGCTCGATAAACACCTTTTTCGTAGGAAAACATGCATGTTGTAGGGATTAATGAGTGTGGCTTCATGAGCTACTTTTGCGATATTCCGTTTTATTAACACATGCATACTCTGTCAATAAGCTCATGTACTGGTCCGTAAGCTTTGAGTAAAAATTCTCCCTTTGTTCTTACACATTCATACTCTCTATCAATAATACTATAAACTAGTGCAGACGCTCAGTGCAATATCTAGGTTGTTATTTACCTTGCACGAATTTTTATCTCCAAACTTATCACACTAAATCTCGAACATGCCGAAGATCCTAAATTATCCCAGCAATTTTCCCCTGAATATAACCTTCCATTGACTGTTTTTTTACTTCCAGAATTGTGACCATAATATAGAATGTTATTTTTTTTTTATAGTTCCTTAACTCGTGTCAAGAAGCATTGGTGGTTTCCAGATGTGCTTAATTAAGTTAGACACGGTGGGTGGAATGGTTTTGTCGCTTAAATTGTAGGCTTCGTTCTGTTAAGTTTTTACACATTTGGGGCGCACTGCTCACATCCTTACAGAAAAACTGACCAGATAAAATGTGGCCTATTTTGCACTTTTGATACAAACTTATCTGCCAGACCCTCCTTGTGATTAAGTTAGCCTAGTAGTCATTCTGGTGCATTCTTGATAATTGCTTACGAAATCCTGCCTGGGTAGTCAGCTTATTGTATCCATAATGATGGATTCCAAAGGAGCAGTAGCTTGGGTGGATATATTGACCCAACTGAGATTAAATTAATGGCTCACGCTGAGCATCGTAGTTCAGTGGTGGATCATTGGTTGCGCAACAGACTTTCATGCTGCTTAATTTCGACCACATCGAGGCCGCCAATGGTTAAGATTTCTCCTAACAATTATAATTACATTTGTTGGACAAATTTTAAACTGTGTTGAACGTCTACGTTAATTAAATAATATTTTGAAAAAATTATTTTTTCCAAGTAAAACTTAATACTATTTATGGATTTTAAACTAAAAATTAGCTTAAGCCTTTTTTATTATAATCATAAATTTTCCTTACATGGGCACGTACCGGTTTACGAGCGATAATGAACCGTTCAAAAATTTTGGTTACTTGCACAGCAACTCCGCTTGCACTGTATCTTCCATCCCATAGCGAGATTCTAGCTCGGAGAACGGGCCCCTGGTCCTAAATTTTTGCTTCCATTCGGCTCACAGCGTGAACAGTCTGTAGCGCCTCGGGCAGGTTTCCACATTTTACCATTAAAGCCCTAGTCAAGATAAAGGTTCCGGGCTCAAAATGCTTGCGCTCCTAGAACTTAGACTCCAACGGCCTCTAGGAATGCCAATCGCAGCTTGCCCCTGAACACCACAGAGGTTTCGCACACAAAATACTACTTATTTTGGCGCTTTTCCCCGTTCTCTTTCAGAAAAAAAACAGGGTCTGGGTAGTATTCAGTTCCATGTTGAAACGCTGCTTAGGCGGCTCATGCATTTGTCTTTTAAAGCGGTGTTTTAACTTAGTGTAAGAGACTCAAATCCTTTAAGTCGAATCCAATAACGCTGCTTCTGCAAGCCATTCGGCGTAAACTCAAGCCATGCCTTTCAGATGAGGCAACAGATAAGTTAAACCTAAAAGCCGTTCTACCAACTACACTGGACATTCCCTCTTTGAGGATATGTTGGTTTAGCATTTCTGTTGATCCTATACGCCATGCGTATATGCGTACTATTGGCTCGCTCTTGACATCAGTTACTCACAAACTCCAAGTCGTAAAATCGTTTGCAGTTTCAGAAAATATTCATGTGGGAGGATATTTGTTTGGTATTATGCAAATTGGAGACTGCTCAATATGGTCCATGTGTAAAACTAAGGCTTGACATAGAGGTTTCTTTTGGGTACTGATAGAACTCCAGATCTGACCAATCCGTCTATTTATATCGAGGGAAGTAATCATTTAGTTAAATTAGGATTTTTTGGAGCATCTATCGCACCCGATGGAAGCCATGGTAACTCATGGAGTAGTTGGCGGGTACATCTGCAGTCAAAGGAAGCACCGGGACGACATTGCAACGCTAAGGGATAACCTCGGCAACGTAGTAACGGAAGGACCACGGAAAATAGACTTACTGTCAGAGTTTTTCAGATCGGCGATTACGATGGAATCCCCCGACGACAATCCGGGAGTAGAAGTGGGCGAAGTTACAGCCGTTATTGAAACTTTTACCTTTTCTGTCGCAGATGTATAACATGTCCTCAGTCAAATTAAATCGCACAAGTTTCCTGGACCGGATGGGATCCCTGGACCGATACTTAAAGAACTGCCGACCGAGCTATCGGTGCCTCTTTCATCTCTGTTTGAACTTTCCATGAGAACAGGGGAGTTGCCTTTGCAGTGGAAGACGGCCAAAGTCATACCTTTATATAAGGGAGGTAGCAAGATGTCTGCAAACAGCTTTCGGCCCATAAGCTTGACTTGCCTTTCTTGCAAAATGATGGAGGTCCTTGCTAAGCAGGCCATACTAAGATTTTGCGATTAAAATGACATCATACAAAATTTCCAACATTCCTCTCGGCGAGAGCGCTCCTGTCTTTCAAATTTACTGACTTCAACTGAGGCCTGGACAATTGCTTTAGAAGAGGGCTTCGACGTGGACGTAGTGTACATAAATTTCCGCAAAGCCTTTGACAGCATGCCCCATCAACGCCTTTTACATAAACTGAGCGTTCTTGGCATCAATGGGAAAGTTATGGACCGGATAAGTTCATTTTTATTTGGTCGAAAACAACGCGTTTGCATCGGGTAGGATAAACCGGACTGGGTAGACGTAGTTAGTGGGGTTCCTCAAGGCTTCATTCTCGGACCTCTTCTCTTCATTCTCAATGTTAATGAAAGCCTTCAAGAACTGGACTGTGGTAAAGTCATGTTCACCGATGATATTAAGCTCTGGCAGGTTATTAAGCGCCCAAGCGACAAAGACGCTCTGCAAAATAATTTTTGCAAACTGCAGACGTGGTCCGAGACATGGCTGCTGGATTTCAGCGTGCAAAAGTGTGCCGTCCTCAACTTGCGTCCAACAAACTACCCTATCTCCCAGAGCAGCAGGGCATATCACCTGAAAACATCCGAATACCCGTAGCATCTACGCAAAAATACCTCAACATTTGGATAAAGAGTAATCTGAAGCCCTCATTACAATGTGCGAAAGCTGCAAATAAAGCCACAGGAGTGCTGCACCCTATCAAAAGGGGTGTATCTAGCCTTCAACAAAGAGCTCTTTGGCAAAATATACGGTTCATTTGTTCGAAAATACCTAGAATATGGCATACAGGCGTGGCGGCTATGGCTAGCAAAGGACACAACATGTCTGGAGAACGTGCAGCGTCGGGCAACAAAGCTAGTAAGAGGTCTTAAGAACCACACTTACATAGACATACTGGCATGCCTAAATTTATTCCCTCTGCATTACAGGCAACAAAGAGGGGACCTTATCTTAGTTTACAAGATAATAAATGGTCTTGAGAAAGGATTACGCTTTGAGGACATGTTTCAGTGGCACCTCGCGCCTCATCTCCGTGAGCACACAATGAAGCTGCGCACGAAGA
Source organism: Ligula intestinalis (assembly GCA_036362985.1). Lineage (NCBI taxonomy): Eukaryota > Metazoa > Platyhelminthes > Cestoda > Diphyllobothriidea > Diphyllobothriidae > Ligula > Ligula intestinalis. The sequence continues at coordinate 538,192 of JAYGXS010000009.1, forward strand.
TTTCCAAGCTAAACCTCCGCTCTAAATTCTTCATGCAACGTGCAATACAACAGTGGAACAACCTTACGAAGTCAGTCGTGGAAGCCACTTCCCTTCAGATGTACAAACAATGCTTAGATAATTACATGCGTCCCCTCTCCTCTCTCGAAGTCTGGACTCTAATCACCAGACTTACTGTAAAAAACAATGCTACTCATTGTTTGCCAATACTATGTTAGTAGTAGTAATTTTTATAGGTGCATTTTCACGTGAAACGCACTGGCGTGTAAGCAACAGGGTTTTCAAAGGCATTGCCTATTATCCTCACCAAATAAACTGAAATAAACTGAAACTGAAAACTATGCCAACTGGAGACTGCTCAATATGATCGATGTGTAGAATGAAGGCTTGACATACAGGTTTCCTTCGGGTATTGATAAAACCACAGATCTGACCAATCCCCGCTTAATCTCGAGGGAGGGAATCGTTAATTCCAATAAGGATTTTGAGGAAAACCGGAATATTTACGGTGCACCCGGTGCCAGCCATGGTAACACATAGACAACCGAGTTGCCTTCTGCCACTTTTAGAAAGGAATTGAAATCCGATAGGGCGGACGAATTAATTGCTCTTGTCCACTGATCAGGCCATCCTCTTTACAGGACGCATATGTGCCGAATCTTAATCATACATCCCCGCATGCCGAAGTCTGAAGAAAATAACTTTATTATGAGCATGCATTTCCCGAGGAGAGTAATTCGGAAAAAAAGATAAATTTAACATGACTTATTGTTGTTAGAAAACGCTACGTCATAATTTCCCATCAATTAAGTGCATGCTAGGCGCTACTTTTCACAGATCAAAGCAGCCAATAGACATAAGTTAAATTTTGTTACATTTATGCGTGACGTCTTTACCAATGGATGCACTGCTAAAGGGGCTCTTGGGAGGCAGACACTGTAAATAGTCTTTCGAAGAGGAGTTGAGTGCCGTAGATCAAATCGCAGACAGATGTGCTTAAAACTTCGAATGTACTTTTTGTGCAGGCAGGGTTGGAATTTGCAAACGGTGATCACGAGCTGTGTTCTGGTTACCGTTTGTGCCACCAGTCAACAATTGGTCTGAGTTTTTCACTTGAAAAATGAAATTTAGATTGAAAAAGGGAGCGGATAAATCAATTGCTTTTACTTTCAGAATTAATCGAAGCTGATTTTTCTCTATCTGATCATCTCATACGTTGAACACACTGATAATTCTTGAATGAATTTCTAGAAAATAACATGTAGGTAACCTATAAACAAGTTGCGAAAACTACTGCTCTTATATTTTCAGCAAACGTACTGATAACAAAAAGGTTGCCAGGTTGAGCTGTACAAGTTATTTTGCATCAAAAAGTTTCAGTAAATTTCACGTGTACAGAAAGTGGAACTTGTGATGTTCCTAATACCTGCATTTAGTAATTCGAGAGTTTACGTGGCCGCTAAAAATGCTTGTGTATGCCCGAATTTTTTTGAACTGAGGCTATGTGCTGCCTGGCCTGTATACTGATATGGCGGTCGTTGCTAGAAATTCCTGAAGGCCTTGGAGACACTGGTTTACTCCAAGTTTGAAATAAGTCTCTTGGTAAATTTAAAAACTGAATGCTCATAGCGAATATCGCTATCGTGTCTTATCGTTCGATAACGAACTGCCGATTGTTGACCACTTAAGGTTCACTAATGCGCTCTAATGGTAGAACGGTTGTAATCTGGGCGTTTGATCCGGGAGCCATTACATGTTGTCACCTATCAATGTGCCCCTTAACATCGAGGAAGATTCCCAAATGAAACAGGAGATATAGGAACGGCCGCGACTTAGCTACTCAGTATTTTATCCCAAGCCAGGTCCAGTGTCTTCGACCGTTTGCCAAGGGCAATATTGAACGTATAAGCACAGCTCTACTAAACAGATTTAAGTAGCTTATCATTCATATTTTGAAAATACTTGGAGGTTTGAGCCAGCGCAGCAGCTCGACGTATGCACAGGCCCGCAGTGCAGGACTTACGATGAGAAATCTCTTATCTTCTGCGTCCACGGGACCTGCGGTGGGTGGGCAGCCTGCTGAAAGATGGCATTCCTCTGCTTGACGTCACGGTACTTGCTGATGTTCTTTGCGACCGCCAGAGCGATTGGTGTCAGACTGCAGAAGCACGAACAGAGGAAATTGGCCAGCCGATTTGTTGTAATCTGCAACGATTAACACACGTGTGTTGAGGATAGAATGCGGGCTGCGAATTGAGGCAATTTACATTCTTTTCTCCAGGACAGACGGCTTCGCAGCTAAAGGCAGCCATAACACACCTTGTAGTAAATATACGTCCGGTTACTGATACTCACTAAGAAAACATATAACGTGGTTCACCAAATCTTCCAAGAAGGTAAATATTTCGGAGCGACAGAGAGCTTTTTTCATTTAAAAAAAAACGATCGAAAAATGCATTACTGAATGCCAAATGAATGCCAGAATTATTCCATGTGCTATTCTTCTGCCGCCAAGGTTGAATTTGTGGAACATATGAACACAACAGGAAGATTTCATAGCCATCAAGAAGAAAAAGTGGAAGATGGCTCTTCGTCCTCCAAAATCAAGGCAGTCATACTCTTACTAATGTCCATCGTCAAACTCAAAAGTGGCTATAAGTCAACAACAATAATTTGGGCTCCCTTCCTCCGTCGGAACTCCGTTCGCACCTAAGTGAAATATTCTCACTTATAACGAACTAGAAAGCGAACTTACTGTATGGCACCTCCTTGAAAATATGTTGGACCCTTCACGTGTCACATATCTATGATTAATGCCTGTGAAAAAATAGATATTTGTGGCAATGAATTAAGTTACTAGTAGTCTGAATATGTTGAAAATGTTATGTACCATAGGCAATAGCAAATATTCACCAAACGGTACTTTCACCCGCTCCTATTACCTTCCCCGGCCAAGCTTTCTTCATATGGTTATACGACACCTCACAAAGCAATTTCCACTCTCAGTAACAGTAAACAGAAGCTAACATGGTTTTGTCTATGTGTGAGAGAAGGGACGATATTTTGATACCCCAATGACCTAAGGAACATAGAGTAAGGATGTTAGCCAAACTAAATGCTAGCAACGTTTGGAGGCTTTCCTAAGGCATCAAGCTTAGCCAAAACGTCTTTGTTGGTTACCTCTGACCGCATAACAGGTGATGACTGTCCACGCGAGATGACCTAAGCCTGCACGCACGCAGGAACGCGCACGAGCCTAAACAGGGCCTGAGGGTTAACTGGTCGCGTGATGTTTTCCCAATTCGGCCAACCAGGCCATAAGAGAACGCGCAGACAATCTTTTATAAGCCACTGTCACCGCCTGACAAAGAGAGTTGCTACAGCGGACGCGTGGCGATGCCAGTTCGCGCCCAATGCCGGGATCGCACCGAGGCGGGACACAAAGAGTTGCAGCCACACCTGACAGCGAGGACGCTGGAGATCAACCTAGCGAGGCAACAGCCACCCGGGACAGCTCCTCCGGGTTTTGTACACAATAAACCCTCCTCCGGTTGAATTCCAGAATTATGCCCTTCTTATTATGTTCTTCCTTGGGGATTTCAACAACGAGTAAGTCAACGGTGACACACGTCAGATGTCACCGTTATAACACTAACGACGCTGAACCTGTCGTTATAACACATATATCCCATGTTTTAATTGAAAAGTCTATTATACAAACATATGTTTTCGTCTAAAAAAGCAATTTTCTAAATGCATTTTTTTCTACAGTTAAGGCAGCAGGCTTCTTGTTGCCCTCGTCATGCCTGATCTCTGTCGCAGCGGGGCATGGCTTGTGTGTTGCGCCCGATTTCACATCCGATCCTCTTAATTTTGTTTTGACATCGGGCACAGGTGAATGAGCTATGTGAGAGTGCGGTTGATGCAGCGCAAGTGTAATATCACCTTAAACTAATCAATGCGCACATCATTCTGCTTGCACCACCCCCTTACTTCGAAGCACACGGTGGACCTTGTCGAAATGGATGTTCGAACTGTCAGGAGTCGCGCTTACGTCCCTTTCTGTGGGATCAACCCTTCGCAGGAAGGAAGGCTTGCCCAAGACTATCTGTGGATCTTCAATGCGCTCATAAATTGAAGTATATTTTGGCGAACAGGTGAGAAAATATATTTGGTCTTACACCCATTTTCTGGACAATCAAGTCCTCGTAAAATTTTGCGCCTAAAGGAATGGCACATTTAGGTTTTTACTATTTTATTCTTTGTATGAATCTTTTAAGACCACCAATGCCCCTTTATTACTAATTATATTAACGTCCATTACACCACATAATAAATTTCTAACGTAGTACCACCGGGAATAGGGAGTCAGAAAGATTGCTTTTGACGTTCTGCCTACTGTTACCCAGAATTCTCCGAATGCTGCTATGACTTCAGAAAATGCGTTTAACTTGTGCTTGGAAATCTGAGACCAGGACACGCGATGTCCGCCAATGTTCCACTAAAAGTGTTGCATTTTACTTTGTTAGAGCTTCGTCGATATTTATCCAAGGAAGCAAAGAGTATTTCGGAAGTCTGATTGTCACTGTGTGTTTTCTGAATGCGACAAAACTTGTGGGCATGATGCCTTTGAACAAAAAACTGATAACTTTGACGAAGCGCTAATTCATAAAACATTTTTTGGCCTCCGACTTTTCTTCTACTCTCTAAGACCAGAGGAGAGCTCAAGATTAGGAGAGTTTACTCTAGATAGTCAAAGAATTGGCAGAAGGACGCGTACCCAGAGATAGAATTGACTGAAACTGAGAGTTTGCGAGATGAAGGTCAGCAGCGGCCAAACCACGAAACACCAGAGCATGCAGCCAACGAAGCTAGCGATAGTTGCTCTGCGGGCACTTTTTAATGCTCTACGGACCTCTGCCAGTGAGGGTCGGCCTTCGCTCAGTCGAGTTGAAAATTGCATGTCCAGAAGGCTGATAAATATAAATAGATAAGTTTTATAAATTATTGCTACTAACACGTTGTCAGTAGAATTGTATTATATGCATTAAATAAGGTGACGGTTGGCATTATGCTTCATCATGATTCCGGAACGTGACTTGCTTCTGCATTTTAGAGTGTTACTGTCCTTGTAGCATGCAATGCCATCCATAAAAGGCGGCCTCATGTTCAGCTAGCTCCGACGACTATACAAATGAAAACGTACTCAGCACTAGTGGTGAGTATGGTCCTGACTTACTGCGAGTAGATCTCGGGCCAGGGGGTCAGGGGACAGTCCTCCTCCTGCATACGCAGCCACACCACCCTCTCCTCTTCCTCGGAGAGTTGTCTTGACCGGCAGCCGGACCACAGCAGTGGGAGGATAAAACCAGACGCAACGGCGGTTATCGCGGCAACAAAGATGGGCATACTTTTTGCTGGAAGTGGGTTCGAAAATAGAAATAAATAATTTACAATATGGTCAGGTCAGGTCAGCTTTATTCAGGCAACTATGTATAGTATTGGTATTATTATTAGTAAAATTATTGGTACTTTGTTTATTGTTAGACTTATTATTAATATGTTTATAGTATTATTTTATTATAGGATGGATCAACGCAAAAATGCTGACTCCATGTGTTGAGGTCGAAGTGACGTTATCTCTAGGGATCATGGTTTAATCTAACTTTTCATTGTCGTACTTGACTGCATTACCGTATATATGGTGGTAGGTAGGCGCTCACTGATTGGTGACGGAACTCAGTCGTCCTGTCCTGTCTTGGGGCTCAACTCCCCCCCCCCCCCCCCTAGAGACCCACTAGCAGCCGCTCAACAGCTAAGAGCTTCTCATAGGTGTAAAACAAAACACGTCAATTCTTGCTGCACTCTCATTGTTTCTGATTGTGATCGCACCTTCATCGTCTTTGCGGATACTTTAAAATAAAGGCTACTGAATAAAAAAGAAAGACTTTGATGCGTCATGATAGTTATCGAAACATCTGTTTGGTAGAAAAGACCATTTTTGTGACATACCTAGAGCATTGTGACTCTTCACTGGACTCATTTAATAGTGGATTTTAGAACTTTGAGGATTAAATTAGCTGTTGGCTTTTCGCCATCTTTGCAACAAGGAGCGTACGTTCAAATATTTGGTTGCATTCATTAAATACTATAGTAATTATTGTTAAGAATCAGAAGACGCAATCTCAGGAACAGCAATTTTATTCTTCTGAGCTTTCGACTCCACGCGAGAAGCCATCGTCAGACAAAGTGAGAAACAGCAAGAGTTAGCTACGCCTAAGTGGGGGCAGAAGGGGTGTTCCCACTTGTGATTGGTCAGTGCCCACGCCACGTCCATTCTTACGTCATCTTATCGTGTGTCGCCTACGCGCGCCCCTGAAGTTGTGGCGTGTGACTTTGACGTGACAGACTGCATGTTTGCACGGGAACTGGGCCGCGGTTTCCGGTCGTGTCTTCTGCTTCTTTGCAACAAGAACCTGGGGCACCCATATTTGCTTCTATTCATAGTAATTAGCGTTATTTATCTATTACATATTATAGCTATTTGTGGTCTGTTACCCAACCACATCCAATTGTAAATTTTCATCACCCGAGATTCGAATCCGCGACCTTTCGTCCTTTAGTCCCCCACTCTGCCATTGCGCTATACGCCCGTTGTATTTGGCGGTTACGATCGGGGAAATAATGATAGTGTGAGACTCACTGATCTGCTTAAGTGGCATGTAAGACTTGTTAAGCCTTCGAGGTCACTGAAAAACCCTCACATGAAGTCGCTCGGCCACCCATTATATATGCTCATATGGTGCTAAGGTTTGAATTTTGGATGGTGCACGACTTGGAGTTGAGTATGTCTAATGGATGGCAACTAACAAACCAGAAATGGCCATCCTAGTCACCCTTTTCTTCGGCCGGCAAGGTTATTTGCCTATGCACGACTTTGGTTTCTCCTTCCGCAGACACCCCCACCCTTTTCATAAAAGAAAACAGGTTCTGGTCTTCAAATACCGATTTCCCTCACCCCTCGCATGTGCACTGGTCTTCGACACGCACAAAGCGGATAAACCAAAAGTGAACAAAACTTATCCTCCATTATCTCTCACGTGATTCTTCGGCATTGGTTTGAACGGCGGACTCGGTGCCCAGCCAGGCAGCCATGGACACGAGTGCACTGCCAAAACAACCAATCAGATAGCCGGAGCGAGAGAGTCGAGGCCAAAAGAGTGTCAGAAAGATACAGCCCGAGGTTGAGCCGGCCAGCGTCAAATTAATTCCCCGCAGCTGCAACTTCAGATCCTGTGTTTGGAGATAAGAAGAAGAGAAAATAAAAAATAAAAAACAATCCCTAGTTAATACAGGTTGAATTCTGCTTCGTTCAAAAAACTCTAGAACTGCTAGTTAAAATACGCGAGAAAGAATAGGAAAATGTTTCATGAGTGACACGTTTTTTTCATTCACGCTATTTCCCTATCACTACTACCAGGTAGTACGTATTGCAGTAGCTCAAAGTTATTCGATTCGTCCTCAGTAGTCACTGTATGACAATTTAGATATTTCCGACAACCGAGAAGGCTGGCTTTTTAAATCATGCCCTCTATTCGCCTGCGACAATTGTACTCGAGTAATAAGTAACAGCTCAATTAACATGCATGTTTTCTTGTACGCATTTGATAATAACTCGCGTCTCCATCATTCTGCATACACGAAGGAAGGCTTTAAAGGCTTTTATAATTCTAGAATAATATTTGCCCCAAAATATCATAAAGGTTGCTGCTGAAATTAAACATTACACGAAGGATCAGCGCCTTACCGTCCTAAACTTCTCCCCCCGACAAATCCGTAGCGTCTAATTCCTTCATTATTATGACACAAATAGGGGGTGGAGCTTAGTTTACAGATGTTATTCTAAATGTGCCGAAATTTCAAAAGAGACGAAAGAGGGTCTGGAACCTGGCAGAAGGGGTAGAGGTGATACGAGTAGAGGAGGAGGAGGAGTTGGCGATGATGATGATTATGGTAATGGTTATGATAGTAGTGGTGGGGGTGGAGAAGAAGAAGAAGAAGAAGAAGAAGAAGAAGAAGAAAAAAAGGATTTAGGGGAAGACTAGTCGAAGATGTTTCGATTAAACTAATTCGAGAGGCTCATGCAAAAGTAGGTATATGAACCGGGCAAAGACCATGAGTAAAATTAGAGTACTCATTGTTAAACTTGAAACTCATCAAGTCATTTACAAGCCATCGCTAGAGGAGTAAATGGTTACCTCTTTCATGTAGATTGCAATAACCAGTGTCATCATTAAGGCCAGCGTGACGTAGGTTATTCTCAGACGCAGATGGCTCAAACCGGCCTTATACGCCCGATACTTGCCATGCATATTGCAAATGTAGGGAGTAGTCCAGCGTGTTATCGCATGATTTTTCATTCTGAGACCGAAAATGAGAAGGAGACGGAGAAATAGGAGCATATTATTAGCAAGAAAAATACTTTTCTCCTTCAAATACTGTATGTGGGGTTTCAAATATGAAGGTCAAGCAGGGGGTTTAGATTTGTTGGCATAAAACCGTGTAAAAGCAGGCTCTTAAGTTGTAAGAAGATGGTGAGTTTGGCAGTAAGCCCAAATTTTTGAACAGTAAAGACCAACTCCCAGTTGCTCAAAATAGGACAGTGGCTGGCTAATGAGGGCTAATAAATTGGAAACTGTCCTCCCAGACATCCTTATCTTTGTCAGTACCCCTTCTCCATAATGACCAGTAAGAATTCGACTGTGCAAGTAAGCACAATGCTATCTGCCTAACCTACTGGCCGCTGTGCGGCTGCTGGCGTGCCTCGAGCAGGGAGCAGAGCGGGACGACTGAATTCCATTAGCGATCGGTGAACGCTAATCAACGAGTGTTCATATCTCCCGACATAAACTGGCAAGACAACGAGTCCGTGGCTCAATGGTAAGAGCGTTAGACTCTAATCGAAAAGGTCGCGGGTTCGAACCTCAGCTGGGGCACCATTTGGAGTTTGGTATGACTGGCCGCCAATGTTATCAAGACTGTGTAGAAGTCCCAGATGACGGTCGAACTGCGCCGTGGGACACGAGTTTGCTTGACTGAGTATCGAACCGTGTCGACCTAGGCCACATACGTGATTGGATATCACCCACTCTGGAGGAATTTTTATATTGGGGGCAGGCGGGAAAGCAGCGAGAATGGATGGAAAACTGGACGGCCGGCTGCGGGGACACACTACCGCAACACCGGATAGCCTCATCAGGTTTAGCGCACCAGTCGAGGCGCTTATCGAGGTGTACCTGCATCGCAAAGCTTAGGCACACGGAGTCACAGATGAGAATTTGGTGCCAATTAGGGTTACGAGTACCTCTCGCCTCTATAGATCAGTCCAGTTCAGTATATTTAGGGTAGTAGTCAATGCCTTTGAAGACCCTAATAAAAGCAGTATGCATAAAATTTCCAACATAAAATATGTTACTAAATAATACTAAGTAGTATCTACATATGAACTCTTTTTACCTGCGTGTGTAAGAGAAGCAAGTGTTGCAACCCACTACATTCTGCACGATGTATCTCCTTACAAGAGCAGGTTATTAAATGGTTGGTGTTTGGACTTACTTACTGTCTCCCTGGTCTTTGTCGGTTCAACCTTATGCTGAAAACCCTATGCGACTGCCTACTAGGGAAGTGAAGTGGGTTCCAAGGCATTTTGAGGCATACGTGTTTCGTAACTGGATCGACGAGCCCCATTCTACCATAAGTTTCCCCATCACATTCGATTAAACAACGGAGGCGTTGCTCAATAATACTATGTTGCACTCAGCGGTCAAACTTCACAAGTTCGATTCGCAGGTGATCCACGCTCATCATTGGATATGACTGGCTGATGATAACCACTAGGCCAGAAATGACCCCTCTCTTTGTAGGTGCCACTTGTCACTATGCAACCGTCTGTGAGGACACTAGCTTGAGCCCCATGAGACAAAGGAACGAGCGTGTTCCGTAATTAGCTCAGCGAACGCCGCTTCGTCTTAACTAGGGTTTCCAGTGACAACCAATAGAAAAAGAGGTCTGGGGCTCAAAGCTTAGGGCGTTGTATTCCGGGTTCGTATTTCAGATATCTCAAGCTTTAGTCTTTGGCGATACCATTACTGGTCCTTCTTCAGCATAAGTGCACATTCTCATTCCCTAATCCGATCGATGAATCAGCATTTATACCATCAGCTATACTGACATTCAAAGTTGTAAGGCTTGGATGGGTCAAGAACTCACGCACCTGTCTTCCTGTCCACACTCAGTACACTCCAGCATGCTGCAGCAGTGGCAGGTTTGCTTGCTGCCGGTGAGTTTTCTGCGTGGTTTTCCACAAAGCAGGCAAGTTCGACGATCCTCCTTCTTCCTGTAGGGCTAAACAGACAAATGTGAAAAATGCACCATAAAGTTTTCAACAGTGAGAATTACAGGATATGAATCTCGGGACACCAAGTCGAGTTTTCTTTTCTGCTGGCGTTTCGAAGAGGTGGACTGGCTCTCCTCTGGCAAAACGTTGATTGCCACTATTGATCAGTGAACTAAATGGCTGCCGCGTCGATCACAGGCGACAATACACCACCGCGTAATGCAACCTAAGAACAGATTGTCTGCTAATGCAACCTCCACAACTTTTTGCCAAAAATACTGCAACGATAGGGACCGCAATTATATGGGCGATACAGAGCCAAACTTGCAGACTCGCCTTCGTGAGCAAAAATTGGTGTCTCGAAAAGTAAAGCCAAATTCGCAAGTTGTAATTCATATAAGACAGACTGGTCACACCTTCGATATTAAAGAGGAGACCATCGCAGGTCAAGGCACCTCAAAAGCGGATCGACTGATGGCTGTGGTATGTTCTTCTCATGCAAATTCTGGCTACAGGCATCTAGACCGTTCCGGGGCCTACAAAGGCCCCTACCACTACGTGAATAAAGGTCAGCACAGGGTCACAGAGCACGCACGAAATGGTAGCAAAAATGGCGCCCCGACGGATCCACCACAAGAGGCAGCAGAATTGTCAGCACCCTCCATCGTAGGGGCAAAAGGTCAGATGAATATGGCGCTGGTTCCAGTGGTGGCATCAAATTATTCTCATTTTTCACCTGTTATTCGCATTTTCGCGTCTATTGGCAACATTAATTACTTCCTAAAATGACTGCATTGATTTCAATCATAACCAAAGTCGGCTTTAACGTGCGTTTTATTGTGGGATTTTACTTACACTTATGCATATTCAATTATGTAGGAGAAACCGGCCGAAAACTTCAAACGCGAATGCAGGAGCATAAGCGAGCCGTGGGGAGGTTGGACCCAAAGTCGGAGGTAGCAGCCCATGCTGCATCGATGGGACACAATTCAAATTTGAGGCGGTTGAAATTTTGGGCCGTGGTGATGATCACACATCAAGGCAGATTAAAGAAGCCTGGATGTCGGCCGACTGTTCAGTCAACTGCCACATAATTTTAGCGGCCCCCTATGTTGTTTTAAGGACTTTCTTATCCGGGGACGGACGCAGCATCGAACAACTGGGGCCGAGAACAAATCTGGGCGTGACGGGGGACGATGGACCGAACGCTCACGGAGCCAACACCGACGCACTTGGGATTAGCACGCGGGTAGCCTATATCTCGGCCAACACGTGCATGCCGGAAACCACTCGAGACAACACGGGAGGCGACGGGATGAACACACAGGGGTCTGACACCAGCACAAGCCGCATTTCCACGCAGTCAGCCA
>JAYGXS010000009.1:560769-589574 GCA_036362985.1 Ligula intestinalis
TGGGCCAACCAAAAGGCAGATCAAGGCACGACAGGTGTTATTTGGGTTGTGCTCCTATAACAAATGTCGAACATGGAGTGGGGGCTTTGGTGTCATGCGTAGGTGTAGGTTCACGTCACACAAGCTACCTGAAGCCGATCTGGCTTCTGGTCTTTTTCACGCTGTCCTGACATCGGACACATGCGCCACCCGCGGCAATCGTGCAGAAGAAGGTCTCCCAACCAAACATGACCGTCGGGCTCAATTCCCGTCCGGTCTGCGGTTAAAGTGGGTCTTTTTATAGCGTGAGAACACCTACTGATAATAAAATCAATAGCAATGTTAATCAGAATGGAGTCAGTTGACCTAGTAGTCTTACCAATCTATATCGACAGAACTGCAGTACAAACCACTGTTTTCGAAGACTTACTGAGCATGTGAGTGATGCCGGGTATCAGAGCGGGTGGATTGTAGGCAGACATGTACCAATCGATCTCTTCGCCGGTACGTCCTTTGAAACACTTCAAGAGCTTGTAGACACGGTCTATAGATCCTAGAATTTCAATCAAAAAGTTTATCAGTTTGCAAATAATTAATGATTGGGAGAAATGTTTGAACAACATGCTGCTTTATTGCTTTACACTCTGGTGCCTATAGTGTCAAATCCTAACTCAACTGGTATATAGCTGTGCGATTCTAGTAATAAGTTCACGTTGAAGGTGGAAACGGCAGGTTAGCTTCCCTTCTTGGATGTCCACCTAAGTCGCAGACCTGACAGTAGCGTCCGAAGGAGTGCTTCTTGAAAGAAAACCTGGTCTGGCCCGTACACGAAGGGCTAAAACATTTTGCTCGCGAGAACATGCATCCTGATATATTTACTAAAAGAAATATGGCTGCGGAACAAAAAACCCACCGCACTTACTATGGAAAAGAAAGCAGTATTCCTCAAAGTCCCATTTCAAGGGGACGTGGCAAGTGAACTGTTGAAGAGATGCCTTGACCAAGTCTTTTCATGAACCTTCCTAGCAGCCAGAGTTCGAGTATTATTTTCAACCAACCCAATCCCACATAGGGGAACGTAAGGATAGGTTGCCAGCTCAAACCACCTCCGTTTGCGTTTATTCCCTTATTTGCTCCTTTGGAGCAGGTCATATTGGCCGCACGAGTCGACACTTATCCAGAAGAATAAGGGAAAACATTCCGCCATGGCTGAGAAAATGTGAAGTCAGAAGCATAAACAGCGTATTTTCAGGCTGCGACCCTCCTCCAGTCCCGAAACCATCGACTTTCTGCCCAACAAGGTATCCTCCTTCCGATACCTTGGTGTAACAATAGCTTCCAACCTCTCGTTTACTCTTCATATTGAAGACCGTTTTAGTAAAATCCGCAAACTTTTATATTATATCCGCCGCTTGCGTTCTTATCGCACCCCGCGAGCCCTCGTCTGGCGTTTTATAGACGCTTGCATCCTCCCTCTCATTCCTTACTGCTCTCCAGTAACCTTTCCAGCACTACTCAAAACAGACTTTATTATTATTATTAAACGTATTCTCCGCATGCTCTCTTCAGCTGCCGGCTATTCCTATGCTTTTTTAGCTCACCTTATAATTCAGTGACATTTCAAATCAGTCAAGAATTTTGTGAACCGTATTCCTAGTGATGACGCTCACCCTCCATTCCGAACTAATGGCTGCGAAGTCTTCTCGTACGACGCGCCGAACCTTCCGACACATGACATGTCGTACATCAGCCTACCAGAACTCGATGCACCCATTCTTAGCACGCTTCCTCACGTGTGAAGAAACGGAAATTGAGAAGCTGAAGGCCGACCTGACTCTATAACTGATGTGGTAACCGTGTCGACTTCTTACTTTGAGTTTTCTGTGATCTTTGACCGTTTACTCTTGATTTTTTGGACACTTTAACTTACTGTCGTTCTTGCTCTCCGTAAATGGAGCCATTTTTTGCTGAAATATGGATATTATCATCAAAATAAAGTTTTTATCATCATCATATTCTGGTGTACATGATGATTCCGAACATCGGGTGGACCCCAACGAAGATTTACAAGGTCCCACCAAATTTTTCAAAGTCCCTGTGTCAGCGCCGGCTAACAACAGTAGAATCGACCGACATCAGGTGGATGATACCAAAGTTATATGCCCAAAAGAACTTGCTACAAGCTCTGTTTGTCTCCATCTCCTCCCCCCGCCTCCCTCACCTAGACTGCTCCATCAAACCCTGCTCTCAGAACCAGCCTTTTCTTATCGACTCTACTCCCCCTTACCCTATTTCCAGGACTAACTTGTAAGAAAACACGAACAGGTTTTGGCAGGAGTTTCCTTGGTAGCGCACATACGTTCTTATTTATATTTAAATGCCTACAAAATTAATTTCTGCATGGGCTAGTTTAAGGGTTAGGTTTATGGTTAGGGTTAGGGTTAGGGGAAGTGTTAGGGTTAGGGTAGGGGTTAAGGTTAGGGTAAGGGTTAGGGTTATGGTTAGGGTTACGGTAAGGGTTAGGGTTACGGTAAGGGTTAGGGTTAGGGTTAGGTTTATGGTTAGGGTAAGGGTTAGGGGAAGTGTTACGGTTAAGGTAGGGGTTAAGGTTAGGGTAAGTCTTAGGGTTATGGTTAGGGTTAGGGTTAAGGTAAGGGTTAGGTTGGGATAGTGATATCACATGTAAAATGCCCCAAGTTTCAGTCATACGGGAAGCGTTGGAGTAGGCATTGAAATATAAATAAGAACATATGTGCGCTACCAAGCAAACTCCTACCCAGGTTTTAAATTGTACCCCATCCCCATATAAATGCACTGGCCGGAAGAGAATTTATTGAAAGTATACGTCCGCTCACCAAACTAGTCTTCGAAGCCCAAAATGGCTTTTTCAAAATTGTCGGTTTCGATGGTACTTCTTGACACCTCTTCAATTTGCAACTGCTATCGTATACTGGAGCTGCATGTCAAAAGTGAGTTGTCCTGTTGCTTGCTTCAAGCAGAGTAGCTCGACGGAAGCTACTCACATGTAGCTGATGTCATCGGGAAAAAAAATCCCGAGTTGCCTTTTCAGGCCGCCATGACCGATAACGAGAGTAGAATGTGTGTGCGTGTTGGTGTCGTAAAACTATGCCTCATAACTAGACAGTGATGACTGCTGGGCTGGTAGGTTTGCAGAACATGTTCAAAAATTTGCCAATACAATCGAACATGGGTGTCCCAGGAAGCAATTGAGAAGAAGAAGCCTCGATCGCTGGGACAATATGTTTATTCGTTTATGTTTATTCTTCGCAATTGCTTCCTGGGACACGCATGTTCGCTTGTATTGGCATATTATTTGGGCGCCTTGCGCTTAGATTGGCCCGACGATGGGAACCATTTACCCTTCGTGAGGCCTCAACCTATTCGCAGATCCGGTTTCTGCACAGATTTCTTGACAATAACCTGTTGCCAAAGAGTGTGAGATACAAGCCGCCGCTGAACTCGGAGGCGGCGAGACGCGTAATGTTTCAAACTGGCAAGAGAATGGTCCGTCTGTTCATTCAAGATTGCCATGCGAGGCTACGCAAATATCGCCAGATAATTGAACATGAGCAGATGAAATGCTGTGAGCTCATGGGTGAAGACAGCACAAAACTGCTTCAGCAGAGAGTGCTTGAACGAGCCCGCGACAAACAAGCAATTCATGAAGCGGCATTGGAGAAAAAATTCCACAAACTGCACAATCCAACGTCATCCAGAAACGACGTTCTGATACACAACCTGTCGTCGAAAGAACTGATGAAGGAACAAATCCAGGTTCTACAGCATGAAGCCTCATTCAACATGGCTGATGCTAAACCTGCTCACATGATTGCAGCTGTAGAATCAGCCATCAATCAGACAGAAGCAACGGAGGACACGAAGAACCTTATTAGACACCAGGTATCGTCCCTCCTGATGGCTCATCGACCGTGGTAAGTGCTACCCAAGGTCGAACGCGTTGCATTAAGAGCACTTAAGGCCGACCGGGACATTGTCATCGTGCCAGCCGACAAGGGACGTTCTACGGTCATATTAGACAGAACCGACTACCTTCAGAAAGCAAAAAACTTACTTTAGGATCCTCAGTTTTATGCTCCTTGTGAAACCAATCCCATCCAAAAGCTGACACGCGAAATAAATTCGACCCTGTTGGCTCTAGAGAACGCCATGTGACCTACGCATGGCGAGAGCACAAGAAACGGCCTTGGCCCGTTTCTATGGCCTCCCCAAAGTGCACAAGGAAGGCGCTCCTCTCCGACCCATCGTATCACTAAAAGGCACTCCAACGTATGGACTAGAAAAGTGGCTGTTTCGGCGTCTCAAGTTTCTGACCACTGATTCGGAGACCACGGTCCGCTCGTCAACACAATTCTTGGAGAAACTTATAGGGGTAAGTCTCTTGCCAAGTAATATCATGGTTTCCTTTGAGGTCACGTCCCTTTGTTCTTCTATTTCTTAGGATCTGGCAATCGAGACCGTTGAATTACTCCTACGAAACAAATACAATGGGCCGGAGAATCGCCTTGGACATGCGCAAATCCTACAGCTCCTGAAGTTCTGTCTCAGGACGTACTTCACGTTTGACGGAACACTCAACGAGCAGGTGAAGGGGACACTGATGATTTCACCGATTTCGGGCCTCATAGCCGAGGCGGTCCTGCAACGGCTGGAGTCGCTGGTTTTCCGACACCGCAGATCAAAATTCTGGGCGCGGTATGTAAATGACACCTTCGTCCTCATCGAACGGGATCAGGTGCTCACGTTCAAGAAACGTCTCAACAGCGTCTTCCTCGACATCCAATTTACGACGGAGGAAGTAGAGAACAACCAGCTGGCCCTTCTTGATGTCCTCGTCTGTCGAAAAGATTGTGGTGGTCTAAAGACTAAAGTATTCATGAAAGCGACAAACACGATGCAAGTACTGAATTAAAACAGCAGCCACCCAATCAGCCACAAATGCAGTTGCGTAAGGACGCTCTTTCGGCGTATTGAGACGCACTGCAGCGAAGGAGAAGATAAAGTTTCCGAGGTAGAATACCTTCGACGGGTGTTCAGAGAGAACGGCTACCCGCGCAAATTCGTCAACCGGTGCTTGCGCAAACGAGGTGGCCAACAAAAGCACACAAACTCCAAGATTTGGCGTTCGATCCCGTGCGTCAAAAACGTATCGGAAGCCGTCGGCCGCCTTCTCGCACCACTTGGAGTTGGAGTTGCACACAGGCTGGAGGCAACCATAAGGCGTCAGATAATGAAGCCGAAAGACTCACTGCCATGGCAAGAAACATCTGGGGTCGTCTACACGATTTGGTGCATTTCCGGTCAAAGCAACTATGTCGGAGAAACTGGCAGACTTCTCAAGACACGAATTGCCGAACATGCGGCAGCAGTACGGCGAAATGATGCCAATTCTCAAGTTGCGGCTCATTCGAAGAGACCCGGTCACACGTTCAAATTTGATGAAGCCAAAATTCTTGCAAGAGGTGACAATCGGGTGAGCCGAGAACTGCTTGAGTCATGGTTCACGGGCCCCCAATCCATCAACAAGTGCAACGATTTGCCCAATCCATATTCAATCCTGAGATTCAATTTGGCCAAAGCAAGCCGTCACTTGAGGAATGGGCAGGCCACCGCCTCATCGTACGCCAACACCGGGGAGCCAGACGGCCGAGCAATCATCACGCCCGAGCCCACGCCCGTGAGGAAAGTGTAACAGGTCAGAGCCCGCGTGCCGTCCAACAAGCAATCCACGCGCAAGAAGGCAATTAACGTTAATTGTCGCTGTATGTTTGCAGTAATGACTGTATCCTATAAATACTGTAAGTTTCTGTGCATGGTTTACCTCTTTCTGCTATTCATGTCTCTGATGATGAATCCGCGACGGATGTCGAAACGTCAGGTTAATAAACATATTGTCCCAGCGATGGATTCTTCTTCTTTTTATTGTTCGACTATTTCAAATTTATAAAAGTCAGAATTCCGAGCTAAAAATTATGGCTTCGGACTACCATCAAGCTGTGCCAAAATCCACACGGAGGGTCAAGCAGTGGGTGGAGAAAATCAATCAGCGTAAGGCCAACATGTACAGCCGCAAATTTAAATTTGCTGATCTTATAGGCTTTGACAAGGGACAGCTGGCCCAGCTGTCTGAACCGTCAGTAAACCAACAAATTTATTCCGGTAAGTAAAACATAAACTATAATTGTTCAACTGTTGTCTAATTGTTGTGTGTTTTACATCATCCGAGAGGTGGTGTGTCAAGGGGGTCTGCGATACATTGGCCGTAAGGGAGCGTGTTAAAAGGCGCTTGAGCACTTGGACTGCCTGTTGCTGATAACGTCCATCTCGATTCGTGGCAGGCTGGAAAACGCAACACAACAGACGTGACGTCCAGTTCGAATTTCGCGAGGGTTGATCTCAGGAAGGTCTAAAAATTTTGTGTTCGGAACACGTCGGGGTCACCAATATATAGCACTATCACCACGCCTACCTAGAACTAGCTGGTTTTCCAGCATGATAAAGAATCCCTGGCGATTAATGGCTGTCGCTTTGAAGAAATACGCGGCACCTCGGAGCGAAGATGTTGTCTCAAGGATAGAGTAAAGATGACATTGCCTTTCAAACCAATACTGCTCTTCAGGTTTTCTAAAGCTTTAGAAAATTTCCATGGATTCGAAGTGACACCTCCATCGCCAAGACGACTTGCTCTATCATGCACCTATCGCGCCCTATCGTATATAGGTTTGATTATTGCTGTTGAAGAACGGCCTTTCGGGAGAAGTAAATTGACTTCGTCTCACATGAGTTAGTCCGCACTTGCTGTGAGCTCATCGCAAAGATATCCTAGGTCATCCAAGAAGGACGACTAAAATGGTGTGGGCAAGTTCTTCGTTGTTCACCTCAGGATGACAGCGTTGCTGTCCTCCGGCCGGCATCTTTACCCAACTGCAGATTTCTGGGAGGGGGACAACTGAATATCTGGCTTAGCACAGTTCTTCAAGGCATGGAAGTTGTTGTTAGACCTTCGAAATTTGGCGTACTTCCGTAGCAAATAAAATGGACGGCATTTTCCAGATCTGCTGTCGCGGGTCTGTATACGTGCAGAAGTACAATTTGTGTCATCAGTGGTGTCTAGTAGATCGGGCGTGACTTCTTAAAACGTTTTAAGGCTTGTCTATTTCACAGTGAGGGGGCTTTCCGCTGCTATATCACAAACGCCTCACCTTTTTTATCATTCATAGTTTCGATAAATTTTTATGTATTTTTGCGTACCACAGCAACCTGTAACAATTTTGTATCGTCACTATACTTTATCCATTCATTTACCGTTTCTATGGCGTTTTTAAGGACTTCTATCATTTCCTCTAAATATGACAGTTCGATCGACGGTGGTCTCGAAGGTGCTTGAGAAGCCTTCTCCCTTACCTGTTCAAACCCCTTGAATTCGAACTTTCTCATTCACATTGAAAACAATCTTGTGCGGTTTAAAGCGTATAGCAAGGTGCTATTTGTAAAGTACACTTTCCGCTTACGTGTAATTTAGAAACAAAGCATGCAAAAGATTAACGTTTTTGTATAGTTGGCCAATCTGTCCCGAGAAAATGCATGAATTAGCATGGGAAAAGGTTTACCAAGAGGGAAGGTTGCTCCTTTCTCGTACACATATCTGGACAGGACCACGGTGCAGATCAGGACGAACAGACTGCTGAAGTACATGTAGACTTGAAGGCCACTGTCCAGTGAGCAGATGGCCCAGACGCCCACTGTCAAGAAGAGGAAGGCCACGAGACGTTCGCCCTCCAGTTCTGCACACACCACTTCCAGGGCCGAGGCACCATCTTAGGGACATAACGTACACCAATACAAGCGGAAATTGTTAAAACCAAACATGCTTACTACTACGAAATAAGTAGGCAGTTTTCTTTCTTCAAATCAGGTGTTGGTATTGCCTATAAGCTATTGCCAATAAAAGTTAAGATGCGGTTCTTAGGAAGTAATTGAGAAGAAGCAGCTATGATCGCTGAGACAGAAAGTTTATTCACCTTATATTTTTGATTCAGCCTTCAGCAGGTACAATAGCAGAAATGAGTAATCGATAGGCAGAGAGTTGCAGTATTTATGGAATACGGTCGCTCTGCTTCTGCATGCCTATAACAATTAGCGGCTCCCCTTATCAAAGACAGTTGTTCGTTTGTGCGCTAATACATTGATGGCTTGCATGCAGAACGTGACCTGCTGAACTTTCATCACCCGTGTTGGTCTTGAACGTGATGAATGCTCGGCAATCTGGTTTCCCGGTGCTGGCGTTAGAAGATGCATGCAGCAGCGTAAAGCTGTTCCAGCAGGGAAAGCCTAAATACACTCGAATTCACTAACAAAATGGATTCTGATGATTTGATTGTTACCACAACTATCTTGCTTTGAAATTTAGCATGCAGAAAATAGCCCTGTAAATTAAGTCAGCACACCTCATACTTTCTACCGAGTGGGATAATCAACTGTAACCACTATATTCTGACTGTTGATCCGGATAAATTTCCACGCATACACAAGGATTCACTCGCGATAAACAGCCTGAATTCATTTTAACTTTAGCCATTCCAAACCGCCATCGAGGTGCTACATAAGCACCTGAGAGGGGAAAAGTTGAGGTCCAACCAGAAATTGGAATCGTCATCTGCGTGTTACAAGTTCGGAACCGGAAACCTTCAAGTTTTTCTGTCACGTACAGGATCTTTTACTGATCTTCACAGTAATAGTCGCAATATGTATCGTCCTCCTTATTAGTTCGTTAAAATTAACCGATCGCTCACGGAACTCAATCGTCTCGCTCTGACTTGGGGCTCATTCTCTAGACAAGTGAGTCCTCTTAGCGATCGATCAAAGTTTATCGATGAGTTTCACTATCTTTCTTTCTAAACCAGCAGGAAAAAGAGCCGGTGGCTCGGTGGTTAGAGCGTTGGACTTCTGATTAAAAGGTTGCGGGTTCAAGCCTCGGGTGGAGCACCACTTGAGGTTGGGTATGACTGGCTGATGACAGCTAATAGTCCTTCCAGTCTCCCTTGTCTTTGTAGGCAATGCTTTCTACATGTGAGAATTTCCTTGATTCCGCAAAAGGAGCTGAGCACATACCGCGTCCAGGAACTCACCGGTGATGATGACGAAGACGTTGGCGAAGGAGGTCATGAGGAACATACCGGTGGTGATGATGTGGGCCAGATTTCCGAAACGACCTCGAACAATCTGCGGAAAGGTCTTGGCACCCGGTGCTTTAGTGCGCATCTCCAGCAGCACCAGTGAGAAGACAGCCGGCGGCAGAATCATGTTGATTGAATAAAAGACGCAGCCCAGGAGTCCGTACTGTTTTTTCAGACAAAAAAGCATAAGAATGCGGTTTGAGGGGTAGCGACGTCAACATTCAGCAGGGGCTAAATTATTCCACAAAAAGAAATATCTAACCACGGGGAATTCCTGTCATTGACAGATTCATGGAGTCGGTTCCAGTTAATTTAGTAAGCGTGCTAGGCAATGCCTTTGGAAACCCCTATTGTTTACATGCCGGTGTGTCATGTATACATTTGTACGTGCTCAATCACAAACCGTCACTTTTAAAGTAATATTTACAAAATATGAGTACCACTGTTTTTGCAAATAACTCTCTTGTCTGGTTTTTGTGTGGTGTGGTCTGTAAGTGTTTGCGGTAGTTCGATTTCAGACTGTCGAAGGACAACATATATTTATCGAAACTTTTCTTGAAGAGCTCAATGCATGTCGCCTTCACGACTGATTGTGGGAGGCTATTCCATTTGGTAGCATAGACAAATAATACTGTCGGCAAAGACAATGCCCATTTCTGGCTTATTTACCATCATCAGCCCTTCATACCCAGGCACAAGTGGTGTCCCATCTGCCTATACTACCAGTTACTACGACTTGCAAGGCTTCTCTCGAGGCCCAAGACAGAACGAGTTCCGTTTGCGGTCGGGTTAACGTTCATCAACGAGGTTATTCCGTTTTTCCATGACCCGTTGTGTAAAGAATTCAGAATTGAGTTGTTTCTGCCATGCGCTTCAAGAGAACCTGCTTTAAAACTGCTGGCATATAATCCTCCGGAACAGTGGATGTCTTGAAGGGATGCACAAAAGTTTCTGCACTACGAATGACGCATGTGGCATTAGTAAGCGCTAAGAATTATTTTTCAACGAGACCTAGGCCCCCATGATCCTCCCTCCCTCTAACTCAATCCCCGGTAGGACTACATTCTTGCACTTGATCTCCGAAAGCCCCCAAACTTTTCCTTTATAGCTGGGTGATGATAAAACTTTTATTATTTTACCCGCGTTTTATTTCTGTAAAGGTCTGATGATGAATACTTGAACACGTGCGTTCGCCCAGCTTGACATCTTAAACGCTACTAATTTTACAAAGAGAACTACGCGATGGGAGCATTGCAAAATAGGAAACTCACCCTAAGCGCAAAGTTCACCGAATCGGTAAGATAGAGCGGCCAAGTAAACTGTGCGATGAACTGACATGCGGTGAGGCCCAGGTTCTTTTGCTCACTGGGCAATCCACGGGGTTTTTGCTGGACGTTCGAAAACAAGTAAAGATCTGTGAGTTCAACTGCAAAATAGAATAATTTGTCAATGTTTTTGGGTAGAAAGCATTAGGGTAAGATGGAATCTGCTATGTTGGATAGAGGAGTACTTAATTGGCTGATCGTAGTCGGTGTGCATTGGTAATGTGAAATCAATACCAATACCAGTTTTAAGTAAGTTACCTCAGGCTTCTGTGCTCCGACCATTGCTGTTATTGATGCATGACAATGATTACATGACT
Organism: Ligula intestinalis; assembly: GCA_036362985.1. Classification (NCBI taxonomy): domain Eukaryota; kingdom Metazoa; phylum Platyhelminthes; class Cestoda; order Diphyllobothriidea; family Diphyllobothriidae; genus Ligula; species Ligula intestinalis. The sequence continues at coordinate 571,606 of JAYGXS010000009.1, forward strand.
GTACTAGCCGGCATGGGAATCATGTTGGCAGGTGACATCTAAATATTACAAAGATCAGATTCAGGAGTGATGAACAGACCCAACAGGCAAGACTTAGCCACCTAGCTGAATGCTCCGATATGTAAATGGTTTAACTTTGAGAAGCGTGTCGTCCTGTACCTTAAAATGAGAAAGGATTGGACTCTTGAAGCTGCTTTTCAATACTCCCTAAGCGAGCGATTTTATCAAATTTAAATGAACAAATAGACCTTAGAATCAGCGTTTTTCATGCCTGAAGCCCCCTTCTCTTATTGCCTCAGGACGTTCAGACTGGCAAGCGGGTTTTTGTTCGCCATCAAGGGAACTATTTGAGAAAATATCTAGAATATTTATGCGTTTGCAACTGGACTATGGAATCCAGGCCTGACGACCCTGGCCGATTCAGTTAACCGTAACAGAGGGGGAGGGAGGGAACTCATTAATCAACACGGTCTGTCGTCCGGATATGCCCGTATAACGGTTGATTGGTTCCTACCCCCTATAACTGTTGTTTGTTTTTCGTGGACGCTTTCCCTTCTGACGATGGACTCCCGCCGGTGCTCGACAACCCTTTTTCTCATTCAGTAAGGAAAACCACCTGTTTTTTCAGTTTATTTAAGGAAACCAGGCAGGATTTTAGCGAAATCGTAAGTTGCCGGATATCGGAAGCAGCCCTTGTTATTTTCTATGGCGTAAACAAACTTTTTTTGTTTTATGTGTTGCGCTATAGGCGAGCACCAATATAAGCTAGAAAAGTTTAGCATACATAACTTCCAGAACTATAACATCTGGCTTAAAGTGGATGAAAATCAGATGAAGGCAAATTTGTGGAATCGCATTATTTTTCAAAAGCAATAAATAATATTGGTTCAGGTGTTATTCTCAATCAACCCAGTCCTGCACAGTGAAGGTAAGGATAGGCTGCCAGCTCAGACTACTTCTACGTGTATTTACTCATTTACTTGTTCCTGTAGAGCAGGCTATATCGTTCGCACGAGCCAGCTACTATCCAAAAGAATACGGGAGCACCTCCCAGCATGGTTGAGCAAAGGGGAAGTCAGGAGTATCAACTGCGCCATTCTTGTCCACAAGGAAGCCATTAAGGTGAGTTAAAAGATCCCACCAAACTACCCAAAGTCTTTGGTTCAGCGGTTGCTAGCAACAGCCTAAGCAATGGCCATCCGGTTGAGGAAACCAGTTTTGTGCGCGCAGAAGAACCTCGTGCAAGCTCCGAGCCTAGCATGACAACGGCCACATAACTACCGGCATTTTCCACGTTCTCCCTCTCTCTCGCCTTCCTCCCTTATTGCCACGTAACTAGCCGTCCATTACCAACCCCAACCCCCTCCCCTATACCCAAGACGAATTTGCCTGTAACTATGAGCATACTTCCTGCAATTTCCCATATATATGTGATTGGCCCGATGCGAATTGATTGAAAGTACATGTATGCTTGCCACCTACTCTTCTGAGTTTTACTTTTAATAAATGTTTTAATGAATGTGTTTTTCCATCATCTGAATGCTTTTGTCAGAAAACGCTGTAGAATAATGTTTCACTGTATCTTGTTGTACTGTAGCAAAGATTGGGCACGGTACACAAATGCATATGGTTTATCGTGTAGAGAACGGAAAAACAATCTTCGTAAAGGTAAAATATGCGACAAGATAATATTTTGTACAAGATAATTTCCACTAAAGCATAATCTAAAAACGGGACAGACAGGAGGTAGCGGGTTTTTGCAAAATCTTAGTAGACATTCCGTGACTCTTTAGCATTGAAATTCTTAGAAAGGAGCCTAAAAGTAACCAAATATGGTGAAAAATACTCCAGTGTAAAGAGAAAGTAAGTCTTTTTAGTTGAAGCCAAAATTGTGTCATTTATTTTCATTGGTTAAAATCTTCCATTTTCGCTTTGACGTTACCTTGGAAAAATGTAACATACACAGATATTCGTCAGCTGAATATCTTAATAAAGAGCTTTTAATGAGTTGGCCTATTATGGAATTTTTTAAACTTTAACTTTGTGTAACAATATCAGACTTCTCTTGTGGACGTTCTCTTTGCTTGAAGCTGTTTTTGTGTTTCGAGGAACTGATAAATATCGCCACTCTTGCCATTTTCATAAGAACTTTTATCAAACAAGTGGCTTGATTGGTAGATGCTTTTAATAAAGTATCTTATTTTAAGGGTTTTGATATGCGTCTCGAACCTAATCTACATTAATGGAAGAAAGCATAAAATGCAGAAAATCGTAGATATTTTGCCTGAGTTTAAAGGGTGATCTGAAATTAATTGTAATCCAATGCCTGAAATCTATTAAATGAAAGTTGGAAGAAGTAAATTTCTTCAAATATGAAGAAAATTGTGTGGTTACGATTTCACCTGGCGACTAAATTTGCATTTATTTATCAAATTTATAGCCATTTCTTTCACGGTTTTTGAACTTGAGGCTCATGTAAAATTTTATTAGTTCTAAGCAGATGGTAATTACATTTTCATTTAACTTTTTAAGTTCTAAACTACTTTAAGGTTGGTCATTATCATTTTATAGTTTTCGTACATGCGTTAGTGTCGCTTTGTGGTTGATTATCAAACTTCCGCGAATTCCGTCATTTTGCACTGGACACCCACCTGACTATTCTGTCTCCTCTCGTTTATCCAGCTCTCAAGCTTGCCCAGGAACATCACGACGAGAGAGAAAACGATAAACATGGCGGCCGTTTCTTGCGAAAGCAGTGGTTTTAGGGGTTTTAATTCGGGCAGCCCGTACCGCAGCGGAGAACAGGCCAGTTGGACTGCGGTCATACGGATTCGACAGAGGGTAATAGGCGGCCCAGTCCGATTGGGCCATATTGTCACATTTTCTGAGGACTCGCCGGGCAGATTCGGCATCAGCATTGACATGCTGTTATCGATAGGAGGTTAGAATTGAGACTACGATGCCGGTTCTAGCAGCTGCTCAGATAAGAGCGTGGTGGCAGCCCATCCGCAGCCAATCGCCGCGCGCAACGCTTCTTCCCAGACGGTCCATTTGCCTGCACGCAAGCGTGGCAGCTTCACGCCCGCCAGCCGTACTTAATTGTGGTGCACTTTATGCACGGCTATTTATGTGGACTAGAGCACTCTCGAAGTGGCTGGGGATTTGCAGGAGCTGGGTGCGAGACATGGGAGGTGGTGGTGGGGGTGAGGGGAGGAGTCAGCAAAAGCCTTTTTCGAGTGGAAAAAAGGATACGCGTGTCGGACGGTCCTGCATGCAAAACTTTTGCCACCCTCGGTAAGTCATGGGACGCGCTACGAGAAGAACGTTTCGGGACATGACAACTTTTAATGGGTCACGCAATGCATGGAGAAAAACTAGTGGGAGTTAAGTAAGAAAGGTGGCGAGGGGAGAGTTCAAACCCGATGCAAAGCATTGACTAGTTGCTTCTCCCAGCGACCGTTTTGGAAGAAATTTACGCTGCGGGACTATGCGTGCGGCGAATTTGTCCTGCAAAAGCTGCAACACTTAAAAGCATTCTATTTTCTACAAGAAGGCAGAATCTAGGCTACAGACCTGGTATGTGACCTACTATTCGACGGCATGGTGCTACCAGCTTCAAAACTTTAGGAGTAAATCTCTGTTTTTCGACGAGCCACCCTTTTTCAGCGTATGTGTTTATTAAGTGGAACCGACGAAGATAAGGAAGACCGTAATGGCCTTTTCTGGCTTATTAGCCATCATCAGCCAGTCACACCCAATCCTAGGTTTTAACCACTCGGAATTCGAAGTCGGGACCTTTGGTTATCGAATGCAACACTCTACTATTGCATCGCGGGCGCGTAGCTTTTGTCGGTTACGATCGGGAAGAAGGGTGCTCCCCAATCTAGCTGGTTAGGGAACACACTCATCCACTCGTTCCACTCCATCATATGTTAGAAGTCGCTACGCCACTGCCTCATCCAGAGGGGAAGTGAAGATTGAAGCAGCTATCCAAAAAATAGGTTAACCACTGTCGAAACCAAAAAGAGCAGCTCACGGATTTCAATTGTCTCCGACCCACAACGAAAGTATCTAACCACCTCTCACAAATGCATTCAGCAAAATTAGTTTACGTAGCCCCACTCATATATCCCTAGTCCCAGCATTTTGCCCTGCATAACGGTGTTTATAGACTTTTGTGGAGTGGGGAAATAGGATAGACAGAGAAGGAAATTTTTAGCAGTAAGTGTAAAGTGAAAAATTGTAGTCGAAGTTGCTTCCCGCGACCGCTGGGAGCAGGTTGTTCCGCATGCAAATTGAAGCTGTGCGTGGCGCTTCGCCCCACGGACTATACTAACCTACCTGCAGAACGGTAAGCTGGACCTCAGGTAAGTTGAAGCAGACGACCTCCTAACCACCATTTCTATTTTTTGGGAAATTCAAGAAACCTGTAGTTTGATAATCGGTTTTTCCGCAAAAGTTAAATGATAATGCAGATTAGGAAAATCTACAGATATAAATCAACAACACTTCTAAATACAGTAAAATAAAATGCATTGAGCATTTACTAAAGTATATTCCACTGCGCATCCTAATTTCGCACTCATAGTACCCGATAACCACCGTTTTCGTAGGAAAACATGCAGCTTGAAGTGATTAATGAGTGGGGCTACATAAGCTACTGTTGCCATGCATTCTATCAGAGACGATTCCACGCAAACATCGGCCTCATCAGGCATGTTCAGTTCCAATGTTACAACTTTAAAAATTAACCTGGCGATTCCGCACACGCCACGCCCGTTCGCCACTTGCAGCAAGCTCCCCGGGGAACAGGACGATGATCATCTCCACCACCAGAATCACAGTCCCAGGAGTTCTCATACGTATAAGACAGAAGAAAATGTGGCTGTCATCGATCATCATCTGTACTCAGTCGAATAGCTCCACGATCACGTTGCCCAAAAACGTTCCCCCGTCGGCCCAGCAACCAAATAGGCTTAGACGTAGTTAGAAGGATACCATGGACAATACATCGTCCTTAAAGTTGACCTATGACAAGTGCGTTAAATCGCAATATGCATACTTCCTACGTAAATTTTGTGTTTGCGCTGAAAAAGATCTCGTAGTATTTCCATGCGTTCCTCTCTAAACTTAACGGTAAATTTAGCACAATATGGCACACCTTAGGTGGTGTGGAGATGCTGCAAAAAACTGAATGTGTTGCGTGTCACACCTCACTGGAACTGAAAAATCCATTACTGCACAGCGTCCGCAAAATATATTTCAGTCGTCTGTAATTTATATGAATGAAGCGCTAGCAAAAGATTTACGGATGTGGATTCAGAATTCTGGAAACTATGAAGTCAAATATTTCGCAGGAAGTAGCTGGCGATCTAGACCATGGAAATAAGTAAAAATTCATCTGTACACAGATCAAGCGCACCAACACTCCAGATAAAGGAGACCATGGTGTGTCGTAGAAACTTTGATTTCCCCAATTTCTAACTGAACTGCGTTTCTGATGGGCGGCAAGGCACACGAAAATGCAATTGACGATGACGCACATTTGAAACATTATACTACCCACTTTAATTAAGTAGCAACTATTTTATGATTTTACATATCACGGGTTTGAACCATTCAGGAGGCAAGTTTCCGCCAGTGCCAGATGACACGGCTACAGTAGGTACTGATCAGATAAATAATCCATATGGATAGCCTATAGGCATGTCATACATCAACTATAGTTGATGATGAGTCATTTGACACGCTCGAGGACAGTAAACTCTGAAATTGGCGATATTTTGTCATAGGCAGAGGCGAACTCTCAGAACCTTCTTCCTATCAGCGAGGCCTTTGAGACAGATTTCCCCCTACTGATCATAGCAACATCGCGATAGCCACTAGGCAGCATACTCCAGGCAGGTTGTCTCCAATTCAAACAATTCGTGTCTGGAAGTTGGGGCCAACTGATCACTCGTCGCGGCGTTAACATAGCTTACTTCAGATATTTTGGACAACAATGAAGGGTTTTAATCAAAGAGGAATAGACACGACACTACTCGGTCCGCAACACTCCGAGGAGAGAGACAGCACCCACATATAAGTCGAGTGAGGTGCCCGTGTCCGTAGTCGTGTTGCATCTGTTGCAGTGGGACCATCCCCTGTAAAAACCCAGAACAGAAGCGAACGTCCAATCGTCCCCCTTCCGTTAACCAAGACTGTGATTGTCCAGAGTATGAGAGGCTAGGAACCTTCGTCAGACATCTTCAAGCCTTCCCCTCTGTATGGCTTCGAAGTGGCTGCCAGTCGCCCCAAACAGAGACGGTGTTAATGAGGATGTTTGCCGCTAAGAGTTTATCTGGAATGTGATGCAATGAGCAGTAAATCTCCTAAGCTGGATGTTCTTTTGCTTGTGTATTGATAAATGATGCGCCCATCTACCTATGTAGGCGACAACGGTTTGTGCAAGAAAAGGTCATAATACATGGCTCCGCCCAGTTTCGAACTGGGGACCTTCTGCGTGTTAGGCAGACGTGATAACCACTACACCACGGAACCACGTCATGGTCTCCTTAAAGAGTTTATATAACTCAAATTTTGATTTACTTTCATTTGACTCTATCCAACACAATGAAAACATAATAGCCTCGATGTGCTATGAAAATAAGTTAACACAACCGCCTTTACGAAGCTACCGAGTTTTCACAGAATGCGACCCTTGCGTGAAAAAGATGTTAGTTGGGACAAAGTAGCATTCAACCAACTACTTTGCGAGTTAGAATAGTTCCTTACCCCCTCTCCCCCCCACCCACCTCAAGAACTATATTAGCACTGTACCGAACTGCCTGCTATAGTCGCCTATTTTTCATGCCACTGTAACGGCCTGAAGTGAATGAACGAAAACAGCTGTTTGCCAACACGACTTTTCAATCGTAAATGAAATGGAAATTTTTACCGAACTAAGAATAGTTCCTGTCTTGCCAACCCAACTGCACAAACCAACTGTGTGCGAAGAACATTGACATTAATTAAACGATGTGACTACGAGTAGACTATTGCAAATGCTGCTTCATCTAGCTGAATTCGCAATCTCCTGCACGAGCTAGCCCCTCCCCCCTCTTCCACAAAAGCAAGCAAATGCGATGTGCATAACCTTATTTGTTTACCATCACATTTCATTTCCGTCTCAGTACGTGGCTGGTGGGTGGAATATCCGTCTCTCGTGGCATCAGTATCCAGGATTTTAGCGTGCTGTCCAGGTGGAATCTCTGTTTAGCACTGATGGCACCCACAGACTCTGAATCCTCTGCCGGGCTTCATGCTGAGGATGATTTTTCTGACTCTGAAGCCCGCAATAGGCTGATTCTTCAGCCGCCTAAGAACTATCGTTCACCGACACAAATCTATCTGTTGCAGGAACCCTGCTCGATATAACCGAAAGCTGACTGGCAATGCCGTGTACCCGTGCCAAAGCTTGTTCGTCCTGCATTACCAATATTCAATATTTTAAACTCCCGCCACAGTCCAGTCGTATAACCCACAACCCTTTTGCACCGTTTATAGCCCGTCAGTCCCGGGGCTAGAGTAGGCTTTGCACGGCTGATGCTAGCAGAGACGGATATTCCACCCACCAGCCACGTACTGAGACGGAAATGAAATATGATGGTAAACAAATAAGGTTATGCACATCGCATTTGCTTGCTTTTGTGGAAGCGGGGGGAGAGGCTAGCTCGTGCAGGAGATTGCGAATTCAGCTAGATGAAGCAGCATTTGCAATAGTCTACTCGTAGTCACATCGTTTAATTAATGTCAATGTTCTTCGCACACAGTTGGTTTGTGCAGTTGGGTTGGCAAGACAGGAACTATTCTTAGTTCGGTAAAAATTTCCATTTCATTTACGATTGAAAAGTCGTGTTGGCAAACAGCTGTTTTCGTTCATTCACTTCAGGCCGTTACAGTGGCATGAAAAATAGGCGACTATAGCAGGCAGTTCGGTACAGTGCTAATATAGTTCTTGAGGTGGGTGGGGGGGAGAGGGGGTAAGGAACTATTCTAACTCGCAAAGTAGTTGGTTGAATGCTACTTTGTCCCAACTAACATCTTTTTCACGCAAGGGTCGCATTCTGTGAAAACTCGGTAGCTTCGTAAAGGCGGTTGTGTTAACTTATTTTCATAGCACATCGAGGCTATTATGTTTTCATTGTGTTGGATAGAGTCAAATGAAAGTAAATCAAAATTTGAGTTATATAAACTCTTTAAGGAGACCATGACGTGGTTCCGTGGTGTAGTGGTTATCACGTCTGCCTAACACGCAGAAGGTCCCCAGTTCGAAACTGGGCGGAGCCATGTATTATGCACCTTTTCTCGCACAAACCGTTGTCGCCTACATAGGTGGATGGGCGCATCATTTATCAATACACAAGCAAAAGAACATCCAGCTTAGGAGATTTACTGCTCATTGCATCACATTCCAGATAAACTCTTAGCGGCAAACATCCTCATTAACACCGTCTCTGTTTGGGGCGACTGGCAGCCACTTCGAAGCCATACAGAGGGGAAGGCTTGAAGATGTCTGACGAAGGTTCCTAGCCTCTCATACTCTGGACAATCACAGTCTTGGTTAACGGAAGGGGGACGATTGGACGTTCGCTTCTGTTCTGGGTTTTTACAGGGGATGGTCCCACTGCAACAGATGCAACACGACTACGGACACGGGCACCTCACTCGACTTATATGTGGGTGCTGTCTCTCTCCTCGGAGTGTTGCGGACCGAGTAGTGTCGTGTCTATTCCTCTTTGATTAAAACCCTTCATTCAATTTCAATTTCACTTTCAATATATTTAAGACAAGAGGCCCAAGGCCCGGAGGATCTCTTCAAAGATAGTTCAAGACAGAAAAATAAACTCAAACAGGACGGCGATCCTCGAAAGGAAGTGGGAACCGCTGACTGGTTGAGTAGATGTTGTCATCCACGGCCACAAGAAAAAAGACATCAAGGCGGTTTTCAAAACTGGAAACCGACATTGCTTGGACAATATCCTCACTCAGGGAGTTCCAGTCTTTGATGACCCGACGGGAAAACTGGTAATTCTGAGGCAGATGGTCTGAACGTTGCTGGACTAGGCGAAAGGAGTGGCCTCGGGTGCGGGCGTCGTAATTTCGAATGATGATTCAATCAAACTCTGGGTAGTGTTTGAGCGCAACCAAGCGGAACAGAAAAATTAGATCGCCTCGACGTCGCCGATACTCCAAGGAAAACAATTTTAAACTGCGAAGACGTGCTTGTAGGGGCTTTATCACTACAAATATACAAAACGTCTTAGCAAATACGCAATGGAAAATTTTCGAGGGTAGACTAACTGCTAATAAGGGATTTACCAGTCTATTCTAGTGGAAAAGTTGTAAAGTCCAGTAAAGAGATTGACGATGAAGATTAGAAATGATACAACTCACTTAGATCCTTCACGATCCTAGTCGGCAGTAGTCAAGTAGTCGACTTGCCAAAGGATAACTCTGTGAGGACTGGATCCAAGTTCGTTGGGCTGTGAGTTGCAAAAATGGGGAGAAAACTCGTTTGCAAATTGTCGCTGGATTCTCCTGGAGCCCGAGAGTGATCACCAGAGAGGTGTCGTTGAAGGGCAAAATAAACAGCGGCAGGTGAGGAGAGAGTTGAGCGGTGGAGAGTGAGTAGCAAGATAGTTGCTGTCACGCGTCAAAACCGAAAGTGTGAAAAAGTGTGTTGTATTTAGTTTTAACAAACTTGGTTATTGATAAATTTAAACAACACGTAAGTAGGGCCAAGAGCCCACATGCTTCATAGGGAAGTCCACGCAGTTGTGGGACCATCCTCGAACCCAGTCGTTGCACCGATTCAAGTGCGAGCATTTCTCCTGCGTAGCAACGAAAGAAGGCCAGGCCCGCGAACTCGATGACAGGCCGAACGTAGATGGAGAACAGCTTTTTAAATATGGCGGGAGACCACAAAGAGAAAGTCCTTCTCAACATCCATAGGCACCGAAGCCCAGCCGCACGAATTTTGGCTGTATGACAGCTTGTTTTCAGGTTGTCTTGTATCATGACTCCGAGGTCGCGGAATTCCGTGACTTGTCGGAGTGGGACACCGTTGAGCGAGTATGGTGAGACGACCTCAGTAGATCCTATTGTCATGAACGCCGATTTCACAGCATTGACCGGCAATTGGTTACTTGAAGCCCAAGAGACTAACTGGATAAGGTCTTGTTGCAGGGCGATTATGTCGTTGGCACCTGTGACATCACGCCATATTTTCAGGTCATCGGCATACAATACGAACGGAGAGGAAAGGCATTGTTTCAGATCCTGAACGTAGATGGAGAACAAGATGGGGCCAAGAATGGATCCTTGAGGAACCCCAGATGATGCGACCTCAGCAGGGGACAATACACCTCCGACACTGACGCTCCAAGTCCTATCACTCAAATATGACCGGATCCAGTTCAGAATGTTGCCACCAATACCAAGGGCTGCTAACTTGTTTACGATCAGTTGGTGAGAAACCCTGGTCAAACGCTTTACTGAAGTCGATAAATACCACATGCGTTGGGCAACCCCTATCTTTTGATTCGGCCCAAGACTCACGAGCAATTAACAGGTTTGTGAAACAAGATTTTCCGCGCGTGAAACCGTGTTGCTCTTGAATCCAACCGTTGGTTTCGTCCAGGAAATTGTCGATCTCTTGTTTTATGAAAGTTTCGAGAACCTTCAATAAAAACCAAGGTGAGAGTAACTGGCCTATAATTGGAGGGAAGCGATTTATCACCGGATTTATAAAACGGCTTCACGACACCAAACTTCCAATCTTGAGGAAGAGTGCTCGTACTGATGGACGTTTGAAAAATATCCATAACAAGTGGAGCAATGATATCTGCCAGATGCTTCAGTATAAGTGGGTGCAAATTTTCGGGTCCAGGTGAGGTCGAGGATTTAAGTGCAGTCAAAATACGGATAACTTTTTCTACCGAAAACTCGATGTCTGTTAAAATATCAGGGGTCTGAGATGGGAGGGACACTGGTGTTATTGTTCGCTGCTGGTTAGCATATACACCCCGGTATTGTGATGCCAAGGCCTGCGCTTTCTCTCCGTCCGATAGCATGCGCTGACCATCCGCTGCAATTAGCTCTGGGATTCCAGGTTGAGCTCTGCGACGACGGTTGATATAGGCGTGGAACCGCTTTGGCTGAGAGACGGAGACTTCCAGTATGGCGTCTTCGTAATCCCTTTTACCTTGCCTTATAACGGCATGGCATTCATTATGCACTTGTTTATAGCGATCCAATGCAGATTGCGTTCCGAGTAAACGAAACGCTTTCCACGCTCGGTCGCGCCTTCGCAATAACTCTTGAGCTGTTCGGCCGATCCAGGGTGGAAATAGCCGGGACGAGCCAGGGACAGACATTGGAGTAAACTCCGCGACAAGTGCAGTAACGTTAGATTTCAACAGTGCCCATTTTTCCTCTACAGAGGCATCGGTAGGCACCGCCCATAGTAAAAGTGGAGCAGCTTGACGCATGCCGTTAAAGTCCGTACACCAAACATTTGGCCGTGGTGGTCTCCGGGGTCTAACTGTTGGTCGTGAAAGCAGATAGTGCGCGGAAACGATGCAATGATCACCAGTGGCCAGTGGGTTCGAGATGGTGACATTCGAAATTTCATCATACTGGTTGATTAAAATTAAATCTAAACACGACGACGAGGAAGCTGATATCCGCGTAGGCGACAGTACATGTTGCACAAGATCATTGTTGTCCAAATAGCTGAAGTAAGCTATGTTAACGCCGCGACGAGTGATCAGTTGGCCCCAACTTCCAGACACAAATTGTTTGAATTGGAGACAACCTACCTGGATTATGCTGCCTAGTGGCTATCGCGATGTTGCTGTGATCCGTAGGGGGAAATCTGTCTCAAAGGCCTCGCTGATAGGAAGAAGGTTCTGAGAGTTCGCCTCTGCCTATGACAAAATATCGCCAATTTCAGAGTTTACTGTCCTCGAGCGTGTCAAATGACTCATCATCAACTATAGTTGATGTATGACATGCCTATAGGCTATCCATATGGATTATTTATCTGATCAGTACCTACTGTAGCCGTGTCATCTGGCACTGGCGGAAACGTGCCTCCTGAATGGTTCAAACCCGTGATATGTAAAATCATAAAATAGTTGCTACTTAATTGAAGTGGGTAGTATAATGTTTCAAATGTGCGTCATCGTCAATTGCATTTTCGTGTGCCTTGCCGCCCATCAGAAACGCAGTTCAGTTAGAAATTGGGGAAATCAAAGTTTCTACGACACACCATGGTCTCCTTTATCTGGAGTGTTGGTGCGCTTGATCTGTCGACTGCTTGAATGTGGGACATTTGGCTGCCTGAATTGGTATTTGCACGGTCTGGATCACCAGCCTGCGCACTTATATGGTAACATGCAAGCCGTTAGTAATGGTCGTCATTCCGTATAATTGAGAATATGAGGCCATTGAGGAGGGGATGGGGATAAGTGCGAGAGCTCTGGTTAGGTGGTGATGTGGCAGCCCGCTAGGTGGGAGTGGGGAAAGTGAGTGAAGAAGGGGAGTTGGAAAGCGAGCTCGCAAAAGAGTGCATGCAGTCAATCGACCTTTGGCCATGTAAGGCAGGGAACTTGCAGGGGTTTTTTTTGTACGCACAAGACCTGCTTCCTCAACCTGATTGCGGACGTTTCGGTTGTTGCTAGCTGGCGCTGACCCAGAGACCTGTGATAACTTTGTGGGACCTCGTAAATCACCTGAATGGCTTTGTTGAGGTCTACATCATGTCCGTAATCGTCAATGTGCGCGAGGATAGCCCTGATTATGCTCATGACTTCACCTTTTCTCCCGATACGGGGCGATATTCCCTTATTCTTCTCGAGAGGCGCTGACTGGTTCGACTAATATCAGCTGCTCTACAGGCGCAAGTAAATCAGTAGATGCACACGAAGGTGATCTGGGCTGGCAACCTATCCTTTTCCTTTCCCGTGCAAGACCGGGTTGGGTTGAGGACAGTATCCGAACTCTGCCTGTTGGGAAGGTTCCTGAAATGGCCTGGTGAAGGCGTCCTTGGTAGGAGTTCAGTTTTCGCATCCCCTTGAAAGGTGACTTTCAGGAATGGCATTTTCTTTTCCGCAGTAACTATGCTACGAAGAGAATTAATCAGTGACAGCCAAGCTGAGTGGGACCGATAAGCTGCTGAATCAGAGAAAAAATTAAGCCGTTTTATTGACGGTTTTCGCCCCGAGATATTTAGCTAAGGCAGTCATTACGGACGTACCGAGAACCAGACAGAAGGACGAACGAGGCGTAGGTGGATTTAATTAGCATATGGGACTATGTTGTTGTGGTCAAGGGGGAGCGATCTACTGTTAGCACAAATAAACCCAGATTGTCCCATCTAATGGAAGAAGGCTGTTGGGAGTAATTTATTGGGTGCAGAAGACAAGTTGCCGTGGATTGACTGTTTGCTAGTGTTTGAACAACGTGACCGTACGGGAGCGTGTGGACAGCGGAGGGATTTGTACGGATTAGTCCTCGATAGTGTCAGCAGGAGAGAGTGAGTAAGGGGCGCGTGATTGGTTAGATCAACGGGGCTGTCTGGGATGTGTAACCACAAGGGACCATGGATGACAAGGCAGGCTTGCCAGTGCATCTAAGGCAATGCTGCCACTATAGGTGAATATGCGAGTTCCAGGAAGCAGTTCAGAAGCAGGAGATGCGACCACTGGAACAAGAGTTTTATTGTCATGGCGTTTCGGATTCCGCTGGGAATCCTTTGTCATAGGTAATGGTACGATAGTCTGAGTCCTGCGAAGATAGGGGTGAAACATGCACAGATTGGACTGTATTTATAGTTCGTAGCGGTTATTCACGTGCTTACTATAATTATCCACTCCCGTAGCCACCGCTTTCAAGTTTGACGAGGCCAAAATCCTCGCAAGAGGTGACAACCGCGCGAACCACAAGCTGCTCGAGTCATGGTTCTCATGCCCCCAGTCCATCAAAAAGCGCATTGATTTGGCGGTTCCCTACTGTGTACTGAGACATTGCCTGAGCAAAAGCATCATTCACTTGGGAAGGACCGGGCCTAGCACCAACTCTGACAATAGCGAGCATAATTTTCGTGTAATTACCAAGCCCGCATCCGACACTGACAAGGAAATCGCGGTCATTAACGAGTCGAACGCGAAGTGTCAAGCCATCGCCGCACCAATTTAAGGCCCAAGCTATGGCTACAGGAGTGGATGATTACAGTAAGCACGCGGATGACCGCTACGAACTATAAATACCATGTAATCTGTGCATGTTTCACCCCTATCTGCGCAGGACTGAGACTATAGTGCCATTACCTATGATTAGTCGCATCGTGATCGCATCGTCTTCTTCTTCTTCGTCTTCTTCTTCTAAGACCGTGTTGTCTGCAAGCCCGACCGTGACTGAGCTGAGATCAAGTCTGGGAACTGTCGTGCTTTGGCGGAGGGCCTGCTAGTTAGCGAGCTGGTCGTGGCAGCTGCGGGGTGGGCAGAAAAAATGGGACATTGGTCCAGCTGCTAGGTCAGGCCTCTGGGACAGCCATGCTTTGTCAGAGGGCCCCCAAATTAGCCGGCTGAAGGGGGGGCGTACTGGTGCAGCTTGGGTGGCAGTCGGTTTCCGATAAGTGAGCATGATTTGCAAGTCTGTGATTCAATTCTGAGAGGCATTGATGCTATTTACGAATTCCGTTAAGCGTGCCGGAAGGGGAACGAGGAGTAAAATTAGTTCAGCTACTGAAATAGACTGGTTGACAAGGAAGCGCTAACTGCTTAAAGTTTGAAGACAGCGTATGTAGCAGAATTTAATGGCACCATAAATTTCGCGAGCGCTCATCAGCCGCTTTCACTCGCTGCATAAACAGAATAACGAATGATAAATTACAGAATTGAATTCATACAGAAAAATCGATCCAAAACATCAAGATCACTTGAGTTATCCAAGAGGCAATCAATAAAGTAGGAATTCAAGCATTGTGGGCAGCAAAAAACGCAGTAAACTGTATAAAGCAAAAACATCTGAGGCAAAAAGGTGGGAAGGGGGTGTGTAAACAGGGAGCCGGTGCTACCACGGCAAGGTTAGGTTCACCACATGCTCCAGTTGTTTACATAGGTCAGGTTTAAACCGCCTTATGTATGCTGCCTCCAGGTAGCGTAAGATACGAATTGTTCGTGCCCGAACAAGTACTCAGAAGGATGTTTTAGGGTCAACAGAATGACCCGTATCCAATAGGTGTTCAGTGAAAGAAGGACGGGGTGTCCTTTTCTCCTGTTTTAATAACCAACTCGGCAAGTGCTCTTTTGCGCTGGCTTCCAATTGCCGTTGTGTTCGTCCTATATACTTGCATCCGCAAGTGCATGTAAATTGGTAAACAACATAAGAAGTGGCGTACAACGGCAAGGCATCCTTCGCAGTTGGAATAGGAAGGGTCTTCACCGAGTTGCAAAATTCAAGCTCAGCTGCAAAGTATGTCCTTTCAATGATATTGCGTAAACGTCTCATGATGGTGTTTAAGATGTTGTCTCCCTTAAAAAGCAAGGAAATGAAAACAGGCTTTGTTGTCATTCGTTACTCAATTTACGCAGACAGAGGACGCAGCTGATGAGAGCGTTTTTTGGCATCAATTTACTTCGTTTCAATGGAAAACCTTAATGGTGGCTGTCTTTGGTCCTCGCAAAACTGTACGTCATTTGGCCTACTTCGCCCATTATAAACCAATTTTTATCCCTCTTTCTTTATTTGAACTGCAGTGAGGCACGACGCTAGCACCGTTTTGAAAACAGACCAATTTGGCCTATATTTGATGACCCTTCCAGGGATATTTATCGACGATGTCGATAATTGCAGTGATTGACGTTTATGGATTACTTTTGATTCCACGTTACCGTGAGTTTTTGCTCCTCATTGTATTCTTTTTGAATCGAGGACGTTTTTTGCTGTAAATTTTGCAATGCTAGTTTCAAAATAAAGCCTATCACTCTCTCAGGATCAGGTACGCCACTGGACGCAGAGGGTTTCGTGGGTTTTCCGAAGCAACTACCCTCGTCATCGTCGGAGTTCAGTTTAATAGGTGGCTAATTGCGTGTAATCTCTGCCAGCCAGCCGGGCCTTGTTTGCTCCGTGGAGTCAAAAAACCGGTGCGTGGCTGTGTGTGTGTGTTTAGATTGGTTAGAGAGGGCAACCAATCGGGGCGCAGAAGATGGCCAAGAAGAGGGATCGACAGATAGGTGGAGGTAGTGAAGTGGATCCGACAAAGCAAAGGGAGACCGGAATGGCCATTTCTGGCTTATTAGCCGTCATCAGCCAGTCATATCCAATCTCGAGGGTTGGCGCCCCGAGATTTGAACCCGGGACCTTCGGTCATTGCGTTAGAGACGCTGCCTCTTGGCCAAGGGTCCCCTGCGTTGCCGGTTGTACTTTGGAAGCAGTGTTATTTCAAGCAACAGGGTCAACCAGCGCATCCGCGATGGGTTCAACTGTGACCTGTGTTGGGTGTGTGCTGCATCGCGCTCAGTATTGGTCAGTATATTTAAGGTTACTGGACATTGCCTTTGCAGACCCTATTAAAAAGACAACATAGTTTATTTAAAATTAATATGTTGCTATAAATTAGTGAGTAAAATGTTTACTTTGGAAAAAGATTTCTGCAAAAGTGCGGTCCCTCTGAAAGATCAAGGATAAGATGAAATGGATGGTCAGGCGTTTGTTTTCGTGTAACAGCGCCGGTCATGCTTTTCTTTACGGACCTCAGTAGTGTTTCGCTCACCACGTTCCGATGGCAAGACAAAGTCAAAAGGATCTTATTGTTCAGTGTGTGAAGAATTTATCGGAAGCAGTCCGCCGCCGGTTCACCCCACTTGGAGATAAAGTAGCGCATAGGCCGGATGCAACCATCAAGCGCCGGGTCATGAAACCGAAAGACCCACTGCCACGACAGGAAACGGCTGGAGTCGTTTATTGGATCTGGTGCAGTTGTGGACAAAGCAACTATGTCGGAGAAACCGGCAGATTACTCCGGACGCGTATGGCCGAGCATGTAGCGGCGGTGAGGAAGAAAGACGCTAACTACCAGGTTGCAGTTAACTTGAGGGACCCGGCCATATTTTCAAGTTTAACGAGGCTGAAGTCCTCGCAAGAGGTGACAACCGTGTAAGTCACGAGCTGCTCGAGTCGTGATTCTCAGGCCCACAGTCAATCAGCAAGCCAGAAGACTTGCCGTATGGAGACGTTGTCTGGGCAGGAGAATCAGTCATGTGGGAAGTGCCGGGCCCAGCAGCAACTCTGACGACAGCGAACATAATTGTTGCGTAATCATCAAGCCCGCATCCGACATGGGCAACGAAATCGCTGCAATTAATGTCTTGGAAACGGACTTCCAAGTCATCACGGCACCAATTATGACTCCAAATGGTGTCTGCAGGAGCTGCAAACTACGAACTAAATACCACGCAATCTCTGCATGCATCATCCTAATCTGCACATGCCTCACGCTATCCTACGGTCACCTATGATTAAGAATTCTCGACGGAATCCAAAACGCCAGGAAAAAGGAAATTCTTGTTCCAGTGCTCGCATCTTCTTCTTAACTGCTTTCTGAAACTCGCATATTCGCTTCTATCGGCAAGAATCGGTTATTTTCGTGGACGCAGTGGTTGAAAGAGTTAAACAGTCCTGCAAATGTCCCGTGTTGCGGTTGAAAAGCGAATTGACGAACCCTCCGTCATCCAGCCACTACAAATTAATTTAATTTATTGATTGCCAGTTTACGTGGCGAATGCAGTCATGAATTATGGCCAGAGTTAGTGCGTCCCAGGGACGGGGTGCATGGTCAGTCACGCGCCTCGTTCCTGCACCGCCTGCGTGACGGACTCAGCATGTTGAGGTCGCTGTACCTTGGAGGGGGGGGGGGGGGGGGG